>SNQJ01S0046147.1:34842-50851 GCA_010110895.2 Picea sitchensis | reverse complement strand
TGCCGCATCCGCAGTTCCATCTTCTCTATGTCTACTTTTAATTCATAGAGCTTTCTAGTCTCTTTTTCATCCCATTCGGCAAACTTTTCTGCCTTGCTCCTCTTCCTCCCAGCATGCCTATGGTCTTCAGTAACCATGGTGCCGTCTCTGTCTGCCTCCCTGGCGACCCTGCTGCTGCTATCACTCCTGCAATCCTGAGTGCTCAGCTTCATCTTCTCACAGTCCTGCTGACTGTCTATGGATTGCTGCTTACCTGCAAGCAATCGCCTACAGAGTCTTCAATAACTCTGTCTTCTTCCACTCCTCTGTCTCTTCCTGCCTGAAATATACAAGCAAGAATTTCCAGCTCTGATACCACTCTGACGCAAGTCGTGCGTATCNATCTTCAGGCTCTGATACCACTCTTGATGCAACCTGCTCTCAGCAGCAAGCCGCCTCCACCAGGACCTTTTTTTTTTTCGGGCCCGAAGACTCGAAGACTCTTCCTACTCCTCTCGAAAGCCTCACTACCCACATTAACTCCTCGGCAGTATTCCCTTGAAGGAATCGGGAAATCGGTGTTCGCGCCATCGCGAACCCTGTGTGCACTCCTCGTGAAATTCAAAACTCCGAACCCCAATGGTTAACGGTCAACGCTCCCACTCTATCGGGGATTTCCGTATCGGTAAAATCGGAGTATGCAATGTCGCAATTTCTTTGCTCCACAAAGTCCCGAATCCCGAACTCCGATAGCACGTGCAGACCTCACTTTCGGCCCTTAAACTCCAGTATAGTGACACCTGTCTTCTACTATACCTCGTGGTCCCACAATACCACGTCACTCCTCCACTCGTGTGATCGGGGATCGAGGGATCGCGATTTCAACTATCACGAGTCCTTGGCTTTGGGAAATTCCGAATGCCGAAACCCCGATTCTCCGGATTCGTGCCACCTCTCCTTGCTGAAAACGACGGCCCCTATTAACTTGGGGAATCGCAAATCGCGATTTCGACAGGCACGAACTCTTACCTTGCCAAACGCCGAACGTCGAATCCCGATCCTCAGGGGTCTCACGCCACGTGTCCCTGTCCTGATCGACGGTTCACATGAATTCGGGAAATAGGAACTCGCGATTTCAACGAGTATGCACTTCACCTCGTCAACCGCCGAACGCCGATATGCGATGGCTCGATCCTTTGTGTGACTGCGAGTTAATTCTCTCGCAACTCCCCTTAGGTCTAACGGTCAGTGGGATTTCGCGATTCTATCTTACAAATTCGGGCCGTTGATTCTCCTCCTTGGAGATTTCTTTGCTCCCAGCTCCCTCTGGACGTAAACATCATCTATGGCCCAGATCTCCTCTTCAGGCCGATATGACGGCTGTTATGCTTCACCGATCTCTCCTGTATATTCTTCCCAGGCTTGGAAGAACTCTCCGTTCCCAAAGGCTTGGACCTTTGCATTTCTTCTCCTCTGCGAACCCTCAACAGGAGTCTCGCTGATACGCGTAAAAGAAATGCCCTTCCTGAGCTTCTGTCCTCGAATCCTAAACGTATTCTTTGACTCCTGCACGCCCGTAGAGTCTCTACGCATACACGGCACTGTCTCTCTTAAGCTTCCATGAATACTCAGACCCCTTGGGGAATTTTATCTTTCTTCTCCCTCAGATGGAGAATATCGATGCCTCCTGGCACTCTTCCAACTCAAGCAACCTATTGCTGAGTTATCTGGGTATTCAGTAACCCAGTGAAAGCCCCCTTAGTGGATGATTCCTTCAGATGATAGAAGTCAATGAGTTCCTTCCTCCTCATGTCTGTCTACAATCTTCCTCAACGCCCTCCTGGCGGAGCTTCGCTGCCACAGAACACCCAACAGTTACGCTTTCTCCTTGCACTTACACACTTCGCTCGACGTCCTCCAGACGAAGCTCCTCAGAATCCTCGACAGAATTCTGGTCTCTCTGAACTCACAGCAGAGTTCTTTCCTCTGTGCACTTTTGTACACACGCTTGATACCCTCTTGGTAGAGCTCCTACAGAACTTCTCAAGGGTTCTGTCGACAACAGTGTATCAGCTACACTGCCTTGACTATTGAGGTGTTCAGTAACCCCGAAAGCCCTCCTTCTATATGAGTTGTTGACTTCAGTGCTTGTGCTTTCAGCACGTCTTTGTCTGAATCCTCTGAGTTCAGAAGTGCCCCCTCTGTGCACCGGTATTTAGAGTCTCAACACTATGTCACGCCCTCATGGCATGAAACCTCAAAGACCTCTCAAACCTGAAATCAATCACACTCCCTGCAATAGCATAATCACAATACACAAATACAACATATAATGAACACGTACACAGACATGCATATAATGATAGACTGGTGCAGGGAAAATTGCTCTGTATTAATAATGGAAAATGCCTGTATATTTTACAAGGTGTTCCCGAGCTCTCCCTCGGCTCTCCTGCTCTACATGCAGATTCTATTACTCAAAATCTCTTTTACATGAGGCGGCCCAATCGAGCGCTTCCCTCTAGGAATTACCTACTCTAATTAATTTACAATCAATGGCTGTCTAGTCTGCTATCTAGAACTAGATCTCCGCCAATCTATAATAAATGCCTATCTTATCTACAGCCTAAGCAAAGGCATGGCATTCATGGCTCACTAGCCTAAGGCATTAATTTACATTGAATTCAAATTCAAAATGAGGCTGCGCCTCCCTTTCAGCCCTGAATGAGTGCGCTCTGACGTGGCTGGTTGCCTGCATGGAGAGATGCTCCTGCATCAGCTGGCAGACAACTAGCAGCCACAGACATTAAGGCAAGGAGGATATTTTTCTCAAACAAGTACGTGGCTCAGCTAAATAAAGCTCTGACAAAAATTTTAAAACATATATTTTCTAAAAGGAGGAAAGACAACTAAATACATTGATAAGTTGGCAATACTTTAAACATATATTTTGAAAGGAAGAGGAGACAACTAAGTGCATTAATAAGATAAAATGATTGATAATATCAAGCTAATAGGAATTGTCTTTAAAATTTAAACTTATAATAATTTTAAACAGATATTTTGGGAAAAAGGAAACGAAACAGAAATAATGTCAAATTAATTTTTATTAAGTTTTATAAAATTTAAAGCACAAATAATAATAATAAGTTACAGCTGCCTTGTAATGTCTACTAAAATGAAATTCTCTATCAATCAATATAATAAATATGCAAGTTAAAAATTTCTCAAGTAAATAAATTGTCAATCAATAAAATAAAAAAAATAGTCTCTCTCTCATTAAAACTCAGTGAAGAAAGTTGGGTGTTATCATAAAATTGTTGAGTTTATCATAAAACAAATCGATGAGTGTTATCATAACAAATTGTTGGATTTAATGTAATAATCATTATCAATTCATGGTAAAATCATAGACAATTAAAGACTCAATTCTCAGCTAGTAGATAGGTAAAATTTTCCATCAATGTATTAATTTGCAGTGGAAAATCAGAGGCGAGAGGGATTAAAGATGTAGAGAAATTTCGTCATGAAAATGTAATAGAATGCAGAGTAAAAATTCATGGATTAAGGATTGCAGGGAGAAAAGATAAACAAGATGCAAAGGTATTCAATTGCAAGAAGGTCTGAGACAATCAATCAACCAGGAACGATCAACAGTGGTAGACAGCTAGGCAAAAACATTCTTCACTCATCATCCATGCACAAAAAAGAAGGGCATTACGATCTATAGGTCTATTAACACATAAGTGATGACCATCGACCCGGCTCCTGGATGACTGCTCATGCATGGACTGATGATCTAGGGATGGGGATGAAATATAAAGCACAAAATCTTCAAAAAAATCAATAAAACAAACAAGACAGTCTCAACATTCGGGGATCAATGGCCAAGGGAATCAACTCAAGCAGCGAGCTTAAGGCTATGGTGAAATTAAGTTCTCGATTAAAATGCTAAGTCAACACTTTATTTACAAAATTAAAAGTACATAAATGAAAGTGTAAGGTCAATAGTAATCTACCATGCAGAATAAAAGCATGTGTACTGTAGTTCGAGGTGACATCTACGAGTCATTATCCCGCGCGCTCCTTGCAGCTCCCGCTTGTCGACTGATGAGACTTCATTGTTACGTCCCATTTAATTCTAGGGGTACTCTTCATCCCCCTTATCCCCCGGAGCCACAAATGGGCCACTCACACTAAACCAAAGAACAACTAGCTCCCAACTCGCCTCGCAAGGCCAAGCTACCACTCACCGAGCTGGGTATCGAAACTCCCACAAGATAAGTCAATCAAGTCTAAAATTCTGCAGCATAACGTTACGCATAACATAAGAGATCCATCCTCCTCCTCCTCCCTCCTTTATATAGAGTTTCTAAGTGCATTATTTCCCAAATTCCCATTTAATTTATTGTTCAATAATTTAATTAAGAATAATCCTCCCCGTACATGTGTCACCCATCCCCTTCTTTGCACCAAAAATTAATTTCATTAATTATTTATTCACTCCTATTTCCCTCACCCACCTAAAAGCATTCTTAGAATCGCTCCTAGGTGTCCCCATATTCCCTTACACATTTTAATGATTTACCTCCTTACTAATTTACTAGTTGAGTTCAGTTTAGAAAGTTCTTAAAGGCAAGATTCCTTGCTACGTTAGTCATTCTTGTTTTTCCTTATATTTCCCTTTCTCTTTATGTTTCCCCCTTTTCTCCTTAGTTTCCTAATTCTTTTAAATTTCCCTCTTTCCCTTTTTATCTAAAACTCAAATTAGCAAGTGTAGGAAATTACCTATTTCCCCTTTTTCTTTTTAATTAATAAATTTTTAATTAGCATAAGTAACAAAACAACTATTTCCCTTTTTGGTAAAAATATAATCCCCCAAAGTAATTTGATTTTTTTATAATTTAAATGAATGACTTACCCCTTTCTAGTCACATGTTTAATGATTATTATCATTATATATATATATATATATATATATATATATATATATTACCACAAGTATCAGTTAGACCTATATTTTATTTTCCTAGGCTGGGTGACATTTTATTAGGGAAATTGTTTTTAAATCTTTCTTATCACATTATTCGTTCTAAGTCCATCTAGGTTTAATCACTTGTTAGTTAACAACGTGATGTGCCTTTCATGATGCACTAGGTGCTCCAAGGGTGCCACTCACCTCATGTTGTTTCCCTTACACGACGTGCCCTTCAGGATGCACTACGTGCTCCAAGGGTGCCACTCGCCTCATTCTGTTCTTCTTGTGTGACGTGCCCTTCAGGACACACTATGTGATCCATGGGTACCACTCACCTCTTGACTTACTTAGTAGACATAAAAAAACCCTGGAGTCAATACTTCGTCAGGTGATCTTATGGGAGACTAAGGGCCTCTAAGGAATAAGGTCCCTGTCTTATTTCACACCCCTTAGAATCGTCGTGAGCGACTGTCGCAGTCCTCCCTCACAACATCATGGGTCTTCTCGAACTAGGTAATCATTAACCTACAGTTCAAGCCACAGTGGGAGTGCTAGTAGGTTGTGGCAGGTTTGTTGTCCACACCTCTCCCTCAACGTCTCTCATAGTCGTGCGTGACCCCTCTACTCCACATGTGAGTTTGGTCGACAAGCTATCGACATCCTTCATCATAAATGAATCATGTAAAAAATAAAATCCATAATCATAACATCTAATCACATGCACATAAGTCATATATATACAACAATCAAACCCCAATAGTCCACTCCCTCACTCGATCCGGAATCCAAGGGTTTCATAGATTCCTCTGCATCCTCGGGGTCCAAAATCCTGCACACTCAGGAGAACCAAGTCAATAGCACTTGTCTATATCAATATAGAAAAATAACATGTCATCATCTCCATAATGCCACATAATCATAATCAAATGCCAATAGTATAATAATCTGGATCACTTGCAAACAAGTGTCCTCAAAGAATAAGTTCTCTCAGTGTGCACAAGAGAGGGATGTTAAATACACCCTCTCTTGGTCTAAAATTCATACCAAAGTTTCATAGTATATAAGTGACTAAATAATGTGTATCATAGTATCATAAGTCTATCTATCAAACAAAAATGGAAATTGTTGGCGCATATCAGATGCGTCCTCCCAGGTTGTCAAGTGCAGACTATAGTTGTCCCACTAGACCTTGACCTAATATACCGTTCAATGCCGTAGTTGTTGAATGTGATGATCTAGGATACAAATTGGCTCATCAATGAGCACCCCCTCATCTGATACCTGCAAGGAACACATGTCAATAACATGTGTAGGATCACAAATATAATGTCTCAAACAAATACGTGAAAAACATCGTGCATACGCCTCAAAGAATCAGGCAAGGCTAGTTGATAGGCCACGAGCCGCTTTCCCTCCACAATATCGAAAGATATCACCAACCTAGGAGATATTTTATCTCCTTTTCCAAACATGATTGAACTCTTATGTAGTTTATACACGCAAGAACACTCAATTGCCAACTTCATAACTACGTTTGACACGGTGTGCATCGACATAACTCTTTTGCCAATCCTGTGCTCCTTTGATCCTTTGTCTTATTGTTTTCATTTGATATTCCATCTCTTGGATCTCTTATGGTCCCACCAGGACCCTATCCTCGAGTTGATCCCAACTCAAAGGCGTCTGAAACGTTCACCCATAAAGAAATGCGAAAGGCACAATCTTAATGGTTCTTTGGTAACTATTGTTATATGTGAATTTTATTAGTGGAAATAATTATTCCCAATGCTTTTGTTGGTCCCATCACGTACATGCACAACATTTATTCCAAGATTTGATTTCTTCATTCGGTCTATCGGCTGTCCCCTAGTGATACACATTACTAAATTTAAGTTAGGTTCCCAAGGCCTCTTGGAAACTAGTCCAAAATCGTCGAGTGAACATTGAACCTCGATCAGATATAATCCTCTTAATCACGCCATGCAACATCAAAATATCATTGATGAAAACTCTAGCTATGTTAGGTGTCGGATACGTCGTATGCACAGGAATAAAATGAGCACTCTTCTTCAGATTTTCGACTACCACAAAAATTGAGTCGTGTCTCCATGCCATCAGTGGAAATCCAACAATGAAATCCATCGAAATAACCTCCCATTTTGATTATGGAATAGCGTGTGGTTGTAGTAATCTTGTTGGATGTCTATTTTCATCCTTTACCTGCTAACATTCTAGACATATGGCCACATAGTTGACTATGCCTGCCTTCATTCCTTTCTAGAAGAATAAGGGTTTAAGGTCCGCCCTCATCTTCATGACTCCCGAGTGAGCCATGTACACTTCTCTGTAAGCCTTGTGTAGGATCAAACTCCTCAACTCGTCGTTCGGTGGTATGTAAATTCGATTTTTAAATCTCAGTAGTCCATTGTCATCCAACGTAAATCCTTTAAATCTTTGTACCATCATTGTGTTTTGTCCGATAAAATTCTTGACCTCTTTGTACCAGTCATCGTCGCACTGTAAAGTTAGAATATTTTCACGTATATTAGTCTGAAGAGGGAACACCGAAAATATGTGTGGTATCTGACTCAATGAATCTTCCACTTGGTTCACTGTTCCCTTTATGTAAGTAATATTGAAATCGTACTCGCTAATAAATTTCGACCAATGTCATTGTTGCGCGTTCAGGTCGCTTGCATAAATATGTGTTGTAGTCCACAGTGGTCCATCTTTAGTTCTAATTTTCATCCACAAACCTAGTGTCTCCAAACCTTCAAGGCATATACAATGGCTAACAAATCCAAATCATGCGTGGCATAGTTCTCCTCATTCCTTCTCAGTTTCATCAAGATGTAAGAGATCACTCGATCGGCTTGCATCAAGACTTCAGACTTCCTTGGATGCAACAGTGCACACCAAGAAGTCCGCGTCCATGTTAGAGACCTTTAGTATTTGTGTTGTTTTCAACATCTCCTTGAGCCTCTAAAATGCTTCCATGCATCTCTCGGTCCAAACAAATTTCTTGTTCTTCTTCTGTAATTTCGTGATCGGATTTCTATCTTCGAAAATCCCTCGATGAATCGCCGATAGTATCCTGCTAAACCCATGAAGCTATGCACTTTCGGGACATTCGTCAGCACATACCATTCCATAAGATCCTCGACCTTCATTTGGTCCATACTGATACCTTCGTTCGAGATGAAATGCCCTAAGTAGTGAATCTTCAATTGATAAAGCGAGAATTTCGACAACTTCCCATACAATTTGTTCTCTCGCAGACACTGTAGTACCAAGCGCAAGTTCTCATCATGCTCCTCCATCATTCAAGAGTAATTCAAAATATTGTCAATGAATACTTGGATGACCTTGTCCAAGTACTCACGGAACACCCCATTCATCAAACTCATAAATACCCCTGGGGCGTTCGTCAGTGCAAACGGTAAAAAAATAAACTCGTAATGTCCAAACCTTGTCTTAAAGGCAGTCTTAGGGACATCGTCCTCCTTGATCTGTAATTGGCGATACCCTGATCATAAATCTATCTTGGAAAACACCATCGTACCCTTCATATGATCGAACAGATCATTAATCCTTGGCAATGGATATTGATTCTTGATTGTTTCCTTGTTCAGTTGACGCTAGTCAATGTAGAGTCTCCACAATGCATCCTTCTTTCATATGAAGATAATAGGCGCACCCCACAGTGACACACTCAAATGTATAAGCCCTAGGTCCAACAAATCCTTTAGTTGCATTCTCAACTCCTGTAACTCTGGGGTCGACATCCAATAAGGCGTTCTTTCTATCAATTCAGTCCCCGGTTTCAGGTCTATGGTAAAATCCAATTCCCTCTCCGGTGGCATCCTAGGTAACTCCTCTGGGAAGACTTCTGCAAACTCTCTCACCACAAGAAGGTGTTCTAGACCTTCCACTACTCCCTTCTCGTTTAACGCAAGGATCACATAAATCTTACATCCCTTGCGCATGCTCTTCTGTAACTGCAAGGAGGAGATAAACCTCAGGGAAACTCCCTGGTTCCGAACTAAAATCACATTTCTTTGTCCCTCATCATCGACCAATATCAACTGTTTCATCTTACAGTGGAGTATCGCCTCATGCGATTCCAACCAGTCCATACCGATCACGACATCATAAGATCCTAAGATCGTGATGTATAGGTTGGCCCTGGTGACAAACTCTCCTAGGTTAAGGGTACATCCCATAACCTTTCCTCCAACCTTCTGTTTGGCTCCCGAAGAACTCTCTACAAAGATAAACTCATCCTCTTTGACTGCCTTTACCTTAATCCTTGTTAGCGTTGCACCAAAAAAGAAAATCTCGGTAGCACCGAGATCTATCAAAATACTAAGGGTCTAGTCAACGACAGTACCTGATTTCTCAAGCACAATCGACTGGTGCTCTTCCTGACGATTTTTCACCACTGCATGAATCCAATGGGCCTTGCCCAAAACTCGCACAGTAGTGGGTCCGACTGATCCAGATGCTCTGGCCCTTTCCTCTGGGCAGTAATGTTGGTAATGTGGTTGCCCACAATCCAACACACTTTCTTTGGTCCAGTATTCTTGGTACCCGAAGTAGAAGATGAATTCTAACAATAAGACCAAAATTGAACTTCTTGACCTTAAGTATCTGGGTAATTTGGTGTAGAGCATATCGAAGAATCTCCAAAATAGGCCTCGTACTCAGGCACCGTGCGAATTCCTTGTCGCAAGGCATCGAACTCGTTCAGATGACACTCAACAAATTCCTCAAAAAGATACCTCTCCTCGAACCAATCCTCGAACATTCCCCATGGCACGTCATCGACAACCATGCTCAAATGTGGTAGGAGTGTCTTCCGCCATAGAAGTGAACTCCCCTTCAGTTGAAAGACCACCATGCAAACCTTCATCTTGGAGGTCATAATCACGAAGCGTGAAGAAAAATGCCTTGATCTACAATCGTGCCTTGACGGAACAACCATCTACGATACTCATGGACTCAAGAACTCAACTCTCTCGATTTCTCGGTGGATTCTAATGGTACTAGCTAGGGCGCGTTGTGGACCCTCAGGGATACAGGTACCCTGGCCTCATCTCAGTACCAATGGTGAATCAAGGCCCCTTGAAATTACCTGGAAGGGCCTTGTCAGGCCATCATCATCCCTTAAAACAAGCGAATCCATCCCAAGGAATTTTTCTTCCCCTTGGGGGTTCGACTCCGAGGGTGTTGGAAATTCTGGAGGCCTCACACCTCCTTCCATGGCACCATGTTGTGAACCTCTGAGGCATCCTCTAAATGCAATCACCACATGGACACGTTAAGGTTTTTAATTAACGCAAGGGTTAATACTCACGAGTTTACTGGAGTGGAAATCCTGGAAATCCATAGTCGCAGGGTTGAACCAGCTCTGATACCATCTATAACAGCCCCATCATTATGACTACAAGAGAAGCGAAAGTGCAATTTTTTTTTGTTTTGTTTTAGGCAGGAAGGAAATGATGACAACTATTTAACCACACAAGTTGGTGACGAACACACGTATGTAGATTAGGAAACATACACCAACAACTCAATGCACTAGAATAATGAGAAATGAGGTGAAACATGCCTAGATCAAAATAGAAACGACTACCAACCCATCATAAACACGATGACCAATAACTAGATACCTCTATGGCGTGAACAACCAAATGCAATGAGGAGTTACAAACCAAATACCAACAACCATTACAATGAATAATGCCCACATCAGGAAGCACTGACTCAGGCTCGGTTTTCATTTTCTTCACATCCATCGGGGTGCGCAATAACCCCCTCATCAGGAATCATGTTGTCACAAGGCGATAGGTGTGACGGTAACCCTGGCACAACATAATGCATATAGACCAATAACCCAAGATAAAATTTAACGCACTAGGAGACCAAATTAACTGACAACAAGAGTAGACCCATGCCCCCAAGCAACAAGTTGACAAGACACAGGGCGACATCCTCAATTAAGATGCGCAAGCTGTTAAAGGACTTCACCACCACCATAACCCATTATCCATTAAGAAAATAATTTATTACCTTGGCAAGGAAACCATTTAATCTAAAGTGACCAAGTTAAAGGACTGATATATAAGACAAATAAATAATTATTGTTATATAAATACAATTAATCTAAAGTTTTCCAAGTCATAAGACTGATATGGAAAACAATTGACATATGCCAGAATTGTAAGAGAGAAGTTTATATAACACAAGTTTTTATTTACAACCCTCACTCCCTAGATTTAAAAGTGTGGAAGAGTAGAGAGATTTTACTAAAAAAGGAGTTATAGGTGTAACAGTCGTGGCTTGTCCCTTAATGTATTTTGAACTGAAAGATCTTAAAGAAACTTTGGTGGGTGATTGTGGAGATTGGGTTTAACTTTTAATTAAAACAAGGAACAATTATTGCATTAGTATTCAAAAAATTATCAGTAGTTTAATAAAGGTAAGGGGGTGTGGAACCCAAATACAAATCAAAGGAGTGATAAAACAAAACCTTCCTCTACTAAGTTCGGAAACTAACAGTTGACGTATGATCCTAGGTTAAGGTCGAATTTCTGTAGAGAAAGGTAAGAGAAATTCTATTTGTATAAAACACAATACATCAATATTCTTTTGCAGAAGAGAATTTCTCGCATGGGTTTTCACCTAGCTGACTTACTAACCCAGAATGTCCACCGTGGCATTATTCTTAACTCTGAGATCGAGAAAAATATGAACAACGAGTGCCTCCCTTTCAGATATAGTTATAGGATGCTATTTATTATGGTTACCCGTTCCATTTCTGAGATCGTTATTATAACAATGAAATAAATCTCTTAGTAAAAGGCAAATGCAAAGTTCATTCACTAATTAAAATATAATTGATCAATCAGAAACATTTGTCTGACATTTGTATACCAATTCGCCGTCTGTACCAACGTTGTCCTTCACATGTGGATATTTAAGGGAAACGTTATTTAGCATTACATGGCTATCTAGCTTGAGATGTTGTCTACCAAAATTCTCTATCCGTCAATGGTGTTGTCTAAAATGTGAATTTGCATTGTAATAAGATATATATGGAACCAATGAATTGCACTACATAAAGGATGATAACGCAATCACACTGCTAACCAGTTGTTTGTCATACACACACACAGTCATGAACCATTCATTGTCTTTTAAATATATTTGTTGTTATTTTAATTCTAAGTTTAAACTCATTGTCAAGTGATTAAAACTCGTTGTCTCTTGTTACATTTGATTACTATCATTAATTCGTTGTTTATCACCCATAACGTTGTCTATTAAAAGGTATGATAATGTTGTCTAGTAATCGCGTGTTATTGCTAGGTTAAATAATATCTCTGTGTAATTATGAAATATAGATAAAAAATGTTGTCTAAAAATATTATTGTCTATAAATATACAATATGCAGTCTATAAAATTACTGACTAATAAATTTCATGTCTAATTAGATTGCTATTGCATCTAATGTCGTCAATTCCAAACGCTGGCAGACAACTAGCAACCACAGACATTAAGGCAATGAGGATATTTTTCAATTGATATTCTTCTCAAGCAAGTACGTGGCTCGACTGAATAAAGCTATGACAAAAATTTTAAAACATATATTTTCTAAAAGGAGGAAAGACAACTAAATACATTGATAAGTTGGCAATACTTTAAACATATATTTTGAAAGGAAGAGGAGACAGCGAAGTGCATTAATAAGATAAAATGATTGATAATATCAAGCTAACAGGAATTGTCTTTAAAATTTAAACTTTTAATAATTTTAAACAGATATTTTGGGAAAAAAGAAACGAAACAGAAATAATGTCAATTTAATTTGTATTAAGTTTTATAAAATTTAAAGAACAAAGCATAATAATAATTTACAACTACCTTGTAATGTCTACTAAAATGAAATTCGTTATCAATCAATAAAATAAATACGCAAGTTAAAAATTTCTCAAGTAAATAAACTTTCAATCAATAAAAGAAAAAAAAAACAGTCTCTCTCTCATTAAAACTCAGTCAAGAAAGTTGGGTGTTGTCATAAAATTGTTGAGTTTATCATAAAATAAATCATTGAGCGTTAGCATAACAACTCGTTGGGTTTAACGTAATAATCATTGTCAATACATGGTAAAATCGCAGGCAATTAAAGACTCAATTCTCAGACAATAAATAGGTAAAATTTTCCGTCAATGTATTAATTTGCAGAGTAAAATCGTAGGCCAGAGGGATTAAAGATGCAGAGCAATTTCACCATCGAAATGTAATAGATTGCAGAGGAAAAATTTGTGGTTGAAAGCTTGCATGGAGAAAAGATAAACAAGACGTAGAGGTATTCAATCGCAAGAAGGTGCGAGACAATCAATCAACCAGGAATGATCAACATGGGTACATAGTTGGGAAAAAACATCCTTTAGTCATCATCCACGCACATAAGAGTAGGGCATTAGGATCTATAGGTCTATTAACATGGAAGGGATCACCGTCGACTCGGCTCTTAGCCACCTGCTCAGGCGTGAACTAATGATCTAGGGATGGGGACGAAATGTAAACCACAAACCCTTCAAAAAAATCAATAAAACCAACAGGACAGTCTCAGCATTCAGGGATCAATGGCCAAGGGAATCAACTCAAGCAGTGAGCTTAAGGATATGGTGAAATTAAGTTCTTGATTAAAATTCTAAGTCAACACTTTCTTTACATAATTAAAAGTACAGAAATGAAAGCGTAAGGTCAATAGTAATCTACCATGGAGAATAAAAGCATGCGTACTGTAGCCTGAGGTGATAATTCCAAGTCGTTGTCCCGCTTTCTGACCAATGAGACTTCACTGGTACCTCCCATCCAACACTAGGCATACTCGTCTTCCCCCTTATCCCCCCGAGTCGCAAAGGGTCCACACACACTAAACCAAAGAAAAACCATCTCCCAGCTCGCCTCGCAAGCTCAAGCTACCACTCCCCACTGAGCTAGGTATCCCAACTCCCACAAGATAAGTCAGTCAAGTCTAAATTTTTGCAGCGTAACATTACGCATAACAGAAGAGATTCATCCTCCTCCTCCTCACTCCTTTATATATAGATTCTAAGTCCATTCTTTCCCAAATTCCCATTTAATTTATTGTTCAATAATTTAATTCATAAAAATCCTCCCTGTACATGTGTTACACATCCCCTTCTTTGCACTAGAAATTAATTTCATTAATTATTTAATCACTACTATTTCCCTCACCCACCTAAAAGCATTCCTAGAATCGCTCCTAGGTTTCCCCATATTCCCTTACACATTTTAATTACTTACCCCCTTACTAATTTACTAGTTGAGTTCAATTTAGAAAGTTCTTAAAGGAAAGATTCCTTGCTAAGTTAGTCATTCTACTTTTTCCTTATGTTTCCCTTTCTCTTTATGTTTCCCCCTTTTCCCTTAGTTTCCAAATTCTTTTAAATTTATGTCTTTCCCTTTTTATCTAAAATTCAAATTAGCAAGTGTAGGAAATTACCTCTTTCCCCTTTTTCTTTTTAATTAATAAATTTTTAATTAGCCTAAGTAACAAAACAACTATTTCCCTTTTTGCTAAAAATGTAATCCCCCAAAATAATTTGATTTTTTTATAATTTAAATGAATGGCTTACCCCTTTCTCGTCACATGTTTAATGATGATTATCAATATTATATATATATATAAGTATCACTTAGACCTAGATTTTATTTTCCTAGGTTGGGTGACATTTTATTAGGGAAATTGTTTTTAAATCTTTATTATCACATTATTCATTTTAAGGCCATCTAGGTTTAATCACTTATTAGTTAACAACGCAACGTACCCTTCAGGATGCACTAGGTGCTCCAAGGGTTCCACTTGCCTCATTTTGTTTCCCTTGCGTGATGTGCCCTTCAGGACACACTACGTGCTTCAAGGGTACCACTCGCCTCATTCTTTTTTTCTTGCACGACATGCCCTTGAGGATGCACTACATGCTCCAAGGGTGCCACTTGCCTCTTTACTGACTTGGTAGACATCAAAAACCCTTGGAGTCAATACTCCATCAGGTGATATTGTGGGAGACTAAGGGCCTCTAAGGAATAATGCCCCTGCCTTATTGCATGCCCCTTAGAATCGTCCTGAGAGACTATCTCAATCTTCCCTCATGGCATCGTGGGTCTTCTCGAACTAGGTAATCGTTAACCTACAGTTCGAGCCATAATGAGAGTGCTAGTAGGCTGTGGCAGGGTTGTTGTCCAAAAATCTCCCTCAACGTCTCTAGTAGTTGTGCGTGACCCCTCTACTCCACATGTGATTATGGTTGGCAAGCTATCGTCACTCTGCATCATCAACGAATCATATCAGAAATAAAATACATAATCATAACATCTAATCAGATGCACACAAGTCATATATATATACAACAATCAAACCCCAATAGGCCACTCCCTGACTCGATCTTGAGTCCAATGGTTTCATTGATGCCTCTGCATCTTCGGGGTCCAAAATCCTGCACACTCAAGAGAATCGAGTCAATAGCACCTGTCTATGTTAATATAGAAAAACAACATGTCATCATATCCATAATGCCTCATAATCATAATCAAATGCCCAATAGTATAATAATCTAGATCAGTTGCAAGCAAGTGTCCTCAAAGAATAACTTCGCTCAGTGCACGCAAGAGCGAGATGTTACACAGTCCTATATCTTAGTTGTTGTTATGATTTACTGGATAAGTATTTAAATAGCAAGCAATGTTTAACTTGTTGAACTAATAACAACCTAGTTAGAATGGATTAATGTTCTCGTTAATCCAACTATTTGTTGTGTCCTCGCTGGAGGATATTTCTTGCAATCTATTGGTTTCAATTCCTATGATTATGTTGTAACACCCTGTTTTCCCCCAGGTTGTAAATATAACTGAACTAGCCAAGGACTATGGCAAAACTCATAAGTATGAATATGTGATGTAAATGATAGATTGAATATTATTGAATTTATTGCAGAACTACTGAGAGGGGATGTGCG
>SNQJ01S0046147.1:17601-34832 GCA_010110895.2 Picea sitchensis | reverse complement strand
TTATAGTATTTTTTCTTAACAAGTTTTTGTTTAAAATCGGAGTATAAATTAGAGTAATAGTTGAAATTGTAAATGTTTAAGATTAAATATTCTAAGTATTAAATTTAAAACTATATTTGAAATCTTACATTGAGGCAGATTTGTGGAAGTAGCCCACCCATATAGATAGCAGCCATAAGCCATCCTAAGGATGTTCCTACTAGACTGGTAGATTGTTCACCTATCATTGAGTCCATGAATGCAATTGCGCTCACTTCCTGAACTTGGACATAATCAATAATTTCATAACTATGAAGCAATTCATGTTGCATTTTTAATTATTGTTACACCCAATAATTCATGTTATTCATTTTTAACTATTTTAAGTTCTGCATTAGCAAACATTAACTTACAAGATATGTAGATGATAACTACCTGCAAAAATTTCCCCCCTATAACTATGAATGATGTCGTTTATGCTTTAGTAAAAGTAGAGATTGAACTACCATTGATATGTTTTAAAACAATTCAGAGATACAATTTGAAAATTACCTCAACAGTTCCTCTTTGCACCTGTTAAAACAATTTATCATATGCAACATAGTTAGCTTTAATTATGAAATCTAGACGATGCGCCTACGATTGAAAGGCTTATATTCTAAAATTAACTGGGCCAATTTTTTTATTTGAATACAAGAAGAAAACAATTGGTATTTTTTAGTTCAGTTATCAATAAAAAGTATATATATTATGTAGGATGTATATAAAGTCACACCCTATCCAAAAATTTAAAACTGCATTTGAAATATTACATTGAGGCATATTTTTGGAAGCAATCCACCCATATAGATAGCATCCATAAGCCATCCTAAGCATGTTCCTACTGGATTGGTAGATTCTTCACCTATCATTGAGTCCTTGAGTGCATTTGCGCTCACTTCCTGAACTTGGACATAATCAATAATTTCATAACTATGAAGCAATTCATGTTGCATTTTTAATTATTGTTACACCCAATAATTCATGTTATTCATTTTGAATTATTCTAAGTTATACACTAGTGAACATTAACCTACAAGATATGCAGATGATAACTACCTACAGAATTTTCCTCCTGTAACTATGACTGATGTTGTTTTTGCTTTAGTAAAAATATAGGTTGAACTGCCACTAATATGTTTTTAAGCAATTCAGAGATACAAAATGAAAACTACCTCAAATGTTCCTCTTTGCACGTGTTAATTTTTTTTATCATATGCAACATAGTTAGTTTTAATTATGAAATCTAGACGATGCGCCCATGATTGAAAGGATTATATTCTAAAATCAAATGGGCCAAATGTTTTATCTGAATACAAAAGAAAATAGTTGGTATTTTTTAGTTCAATTATCAATAAAAAGTATATATATTATGTATGATGTATATAAAGTCACACCCTATCCAAAAATTAAAACATGTATTTGAAATCTTACATTGAGGAAAATTTGTGGAAGCAGTCCACCCATATAGATAGCATCTAGAAGCCATCCTAAGCATGTTCCTACTAGACTGGTAGACGATTCACCGATCATTGAGTCCCTGAGTGCAATTGCGCTCACTTCCTAAACTTGGACATAATCAATAATTTCATAAATATGAAGCAATTCATGTTGCATTTTTAATTATTGTTACACACAATAATTCATGTTATTCATTTTTAATTATTCTAAGTTCTACATTAGCAAACAATAACCTACAAGATATGAAGATGATGACTATTTGCAAAGTTTCCCTGCTAGTAACTATGACTAATGTTATTTCTTCTTTAGTAAAAGTAGAGGTTCAACTGCCACTGATATTGTTTTAAACAATTCAGAGATACAAAATGAAAATTACCTCAATAGTTCGTCTTTGCACCTGTTAAAACAATTTACCATAGTTAGTTTTAATTATGAAATATAGACAATGTAGCTACGATTGAAAGGCTTATATTCTAAAATTAACTGGGCCAATTGTTTTTCTAAATACAAGAGGAAAACAATTGGTATTTTTTAGTTCAATTATCAAGAACAAGTATATATGTTATGTAGGATGTATATAAAGTCACACCCTATCTAAAAATTTAAAACTGTATTTGAAATATTACATTGAGGAATATTTGTGGAAGCTATCCACCCATATAGATAGTAGCCATAAGCCATCCTAAGCATGTTCCTACTAGACTGGTAGTGTAATGTCCCCAAGGCCGAGCCCTATTGTAAATCTATTTATGAAATGAATTGTAAATATGTTTTATAGGCTGGTGAGCCAAGTTTATATAAGCTAGTGGGCTTATGTGATTGTTAGGCCAGAGAGCCTAAGTGTTGAAGGCCAAGAGCCTGATTTTGTACATGTATCCATGGAGAACATTAATAAAAATATAAACACCATCGTGTGGAGGCCAACACGATGAATGAGTGATGGGGGACTAATATTCCATAGAGTGGGTGAGGGATTAGGGGCTGGAAGGTGGGAAAATGGGCTAAGTGTGGAGCCTAGGGGCTAAGCCTAAGGGCTTAAGTCTTGGGAATAATATTTTAATATTATTCCAAAAGACATGTGAATTATATGTTTTTATCCTAAGTTCCTGGCAAGGGGAAAACATGTGCAAAGGGGATGCATGTTGATGGAACGTATGCAGTTGCATGGGTGACAAGTGTCAACCCAGGCACATGGAAATAAAATGGCTGAGATGAGCCGTGTTGGGGGTTCCTCCTCCATTCGACCCTTGACTGCCTGAGTGTGAACTCGTCCAACCTCTGTAAGAGATACCCCATACATCCTCTAAACCAGAAGTCTGTGTGTTTATTCTGGAAAGCCAACGCATCCTCTATCTGAGAAGATCGAACCCGTGCGTGGAGTCTCTGTCCCAAGGTCATAACTGTGAGACTATCCTGTCATTGTTGAGCCTGTTGGAAAGCCCGTGTATGTTTTCCCCATTGGCTATTGTGGCCACGCAATGCTGGACTGCGTGTGGTTGGTTGGCCAGTTTGTACAACATTACCTCTAGGTGAGAGAGTGCACAGAGGAAGGAGAGAAGTCTTGGAAGGAACCTTGTAGCTGCCACAAAGCTTGGAGACTTTCGGTCCGGTCTGTTGCAAGGGAGGTTAGTAGCCGAATGAATGTCTAGGTGACAGAGAAGGTGTATACTCCTAGGGTAGTACAGGCATGTGGGGAAGGAGAGTATGTGGGTAGTGAGTATGAGTGGTTCCTGGGAGAGAATTCCTTCCTTGTGACTATGTGTTTTCCCTGTAACCTCAACCTAGACTAGGATTACTTGCCTTGGGGTGGAGCTTAGTCCCAACTCGGGGGTGACCTACTGCTGAGCTTAATGAGCAGTGTGGTCTAAGGCTGGGAGGTTCATGGAAGGCCTGCATCTGGTTGGTGGAATTACCACTGTTTCAAAGATAAGTACCAAATGGGGTTTTTAACTATGTTTCTGCATGTCTGTGTATTTATAATTATCATGTATTCTGTTGTTCATATGAATTAATGTAAAAACCATTGATTATTTATAATAGAAGTAATTCTTATGCTTACTCTGAGTTTAAGTGTGTTTCATTTACTTAAATGCATGTCATATATATATATATATATATATATATATAATTAAGCATGAGAATGTTATTCCCCGAAGTAGCGCTTGCCCGGTAGGTGAAAATGGGGTGTTACAGTTTAGTGTCAGAGCGATATAACTTAAGGTGAAAGAGTGTTACAGTATGGCATCAGAGCCAAGGTTTCGATGATGAGCCTAGATGGTCTAGTTGAGTGGTCTTTGGACCAAGGTTTTGAGGAGAAATTGTGTCTGGAGGACCAATTTCAGACCTTTGAGTGTTGTTGAGTGTCAAGGAGTTACTTGACCATGTTACCAAGATCAGGAGGTGTAGCGGTGTTATGAAACTGCAACCGATGTGGTATCTGGCCACAGGGAGAGAGGACTCCACACCAAAAGTGTTTGAGCCTAGGATTTGTTCAGGGGAAACGAGAACCCTCGTGACCGTCAGATTTGGAAAACGTGTGCAGGGTTTAAAACCCCTTAAGAGTTGCACAGGAACGTGGAAATCATGATACGCAAAACCCTGAATTCGTCGGGACCATCCATCGGGGGAAACACGTGGCTACCGAATGACATTTCGGCACTCGGGAAACCAAAAGGGAAGAACCTTGTTTTCGCAAGTCGCAAAATAGCGAAACCTAAAATTCTAAAACGATATACACCGTAGATCTTAAGGTAGGAACTTGACCATTGGATCAAGTGGAGGGGTACATAGTAATTTCAGGATTTCGGAAAATGGAAGTTCGAGAGGTATGGATGCACTAACTCACGATGCCCGAAACCCTGAAACACCGAAAGGATCTGCGTCGTAGATTTGAGAAAGGTCTAATCGTTGGATTTCATTTGTAATGGACATGGACACATGGGTGTGTACCATGTGCCAGTGGGACAAAAGAAAAGTGAGCATGGTGGGACCCGATGATGTCACCATAGATAACGTGGACCCTCCTGAGGGTGCCACTCGGCACTATAGATGTGGAGACAGTTGTGCTATGTGGGCCTGAAAGGTAAAGTAAATCGTGATTTTGGGATTCACAAAGGAGGAGCACGAGGGCTCAACACTCCAACTCGCAAAGTTGCAAGTTGCGAGAGGTGCTAGCACTTAGCCATAGCCTACGGTTATATATATCAGGCGCTACCAAGGAGGGAGCCATACCCGTATCTCATCTCGGGTATCAGCGTTTGGAGGAAGAAGAGTCAGAGGTCTTTGACTCGTGAACTCGCAAGATCACGAAGTTGTGAAAGGTGCCTTTAGTTACGAGGATAGGGAGACAGAGGGAGCTATCACTCAAAAGTGAGTATGAGAGTCTCGTGGACTGAGACCCTGAAACCAGAAGTGCCAAAATTTGTAGAGCTAAATAGAGCTCAGAAAACTTAATGGAATCGAAACGTTTTTCTTGTTCATGTTGGTTTATCAGTGTTGTAAGTTTCTTGAAGGTTTAAGGGCCTAACAAACTTTGGTTGATTTCACATTGTGTGTGCAGATTTCAATGAGTGTCAGGTCAACCATGAATCTACGTCGAGTATAGAAATGGAAGAGGTGCGAATTGCCTCCATTTCAGAGAGCGAAAGAGAAGGAAGGGATGTCAACCTGGGAGTCGGAGGATCAAACTCCAATGGGCACAGAAGAGAATTGGATAAGGAAGGACGTATGATGAAACTCATTGAAAGATTGCAGAAAAATGCCCAAGCTCGCTGAGTTGATAACTGAAAGCTCATGAGGGTCAGGGATCAACAGGGCGAATTCAACTTAAAGATGTTGAAGAGCCTAGAAAGAATAGAAAGGAAATTGAAAAAAGAAAGTGACACAAGCAGATCAAGAAGTGTCAATACCCCTGAGAGGAGAAGAAGATCGAGGAGTGGTAGAAGACATTACTATCACTCCCCAAAGGATTCCAGCAGGGAATCACACAGTAGTTCAAGTCCATCCCCTACCAGAAAACACCGAAGATCTAGAGTGGATGAATTGAAAGGGGAGATGAATAAGATTAAGCCTCCTATGTTTGATGGAGAACATAAGAAGGAGGAAGATGTCGAAACATGGTTTCTTGGCATGAGGAAATATTTCCAACTGCAGAATTACTCCACTCATGCAGAAGGAAGAATTGCGATGTATCAACTAAAAGGAAAAGAATCCATGTGGTGGGATTAGTTTGTGCAGGTGCAACACATTAGAGAGAAAGATATCACTTGGAAGGAATTCAAGAGGTATTTTGAGAAGAAATACCTGACCAAAAGATACTATGACAGAAAGATGAAGGAGTTCTTTGAACTCAAGTTGGGCAGCATGACCATCGATGAATACGAGCAAAGTTTTTTGGAACTACTAAAGTATGTTCCATTCATCAACGATGAAGCTGTCAAGATTGAGAGATATCTGAGTGGACTGCCACCTTCCATTGGTGACAAGATTCAGTATGATGATCCCAAGACTATGGAAGAAACAATAAGAAGGGCTAAATGCTTATATGAACAACAAAGAGAAAGGCCTACTTTTTAGAAGGCTTGGGATGACCAAAAGAAGTTTAAGAAGGAACAGAGGCAGAAGGGAAACAAACCTCCCTTTTTTAGAAATGGTCCTCAGGGACAACCATCTTTCAGAGAGCCCAAGAAGGCTGAAGTGGGTGAGCAAATTCCCAAACCACCACCTATGGAGTGTTGGGGCTGTAAAGGGAACCATAGGTACATTGAATAGGAACCATAGGAAATGAGGAATATGGCCCAACCAACCATCCCTCTTCACCTTAAAACTAGAATGTGGCATGTTGGTTCACTGTCTCAGTGGGAGGAAATGAGGCCAATAAGGCACCTTGAATTGGTTCCTTGGTGAAAACCATTGAGAATGCAATGGGGGACTTGAGATATTGGAGGAAACGAAGAGTTTTGGATGTGACAAGTTTGCAGATAGAAACAAATGTTTGAATGCGGAGATGTGATTTCTTGAGGCATAGGCACAATGATTGGATTAGCTACCCAGACAGTCGAATTCATAATGGGATATAACTCATGGAAATATGGGTAGATGAACCAAAGTATGGAAGCAACAACAAGTAAAAAGGCAATGACACTTCCTAGATACATGAAACTTCCTAAGGAGAGTTTTCCTTAATGACAGTGGTTGAGGAAGCAACATTCGTTGAGTGGTGACAAGATCCGAAGATAGGTAAATACACTATGGAAATCGATGGATGTTGTCAAGGACGACAACAACTTGGAGTGGGGGAGGATGTAAGGTCTCCCATGAAACCCATTGAACGTGCGATCTCCTTGGATAGATTCAGTGATGGAATGAAAAAAGAGCATAAGGAAGAAGCAATCGGTTGGGTGAACAAAGACATCTGGGTGTGAGAAAGAGCATCTTGGGCACACGATGGTGACATATGGAATCAAGGGGGAACACACCTTACTTTCCTTAAAATGATTAATAGATACTTGGGTTGAGTTTGGGAAATGGAGGGACGACTTGGGAGCATCCTCAAGGAGTGGATATGTCTGCCCTCAACAACATGGGCACATCAGAGAGGTTTGAAAACCCCATCATCACACCCATGAGGAAACATGATGATCAGCATGAAGAGCGCAAAAGGCAAGGGGAGCACAACCAAGGATAGGGTACTCCAGTCCAAGAGAGGAATGGTTGATGAGTGTCCAGGATTTAGATGAGCGCACCCGGTCCATGAGGGGGTGCGACAAGTTGGTTGCGTGTGGGTTCGTGAAGGGGCATGACACACCCAAGATCTATGACATTTCACATAACTGACTCTTGGATTCCATATAACAGTAAGAGAGCACGACCAAAGGGATCATAGAGAATTTTGGAAAGATATTTGGAGAGTAGGTATGCGGAAACGAACTAAGGGAGAGTGGCCAAGATGGAAGACAAGTAGCCAAGAGTTGGATGTTTTTCAAGGTTTTGGGGAAGTATGAAAACACAGGTTTGTGGAGGAATGTGTGATGCAGAACTAAAATATGTGTCAGCTTGGTGAAAGTCTATGGAAACGAAAGGACAAAAAGTCTACAGTTGTGGGAATGTCTGAGGTACATCGTAGGTGGTTGCGGAGATGGTTGTGGTGGGACAAATTTGTTATTGAGTGCCTTGGTGAGGTGAGGCGAGTCGTTTGACTCTTCCATGTTGTAAACCGAGTCGATAGTGCTCATGTTGTAATGGTTTTACAATAACAAATACTTAGTCAGGTGTTAGGCATGGTTTGTGTCGTCCACACTACATTTGTGTTTGTCTTCATTTTTGTTCCATAGTTGTTCTCTTGGATTGTCATGTTCATGGATGCATGCTTAAATAAGACTAAGTGTTAAAATTTGTTAACAATTGTCTAAGTAAGCAAGAGTTGCACTAGAGTAGGATTGTGACTCGTCGGTAGCCTAGAATGGAGTATGGGTATGCTCTAGGTTAAGAAGCATAGTCCGAGCGAAGTATTAGTGTGCCAAGCAATCAAGAGAGAATCGTCGTGGTGTTGCGATCTCATTAAGTGTCATGTAAGGACGTGACACTTCCTACATTGAAAATTTGATAAAGTTATGATCGAAGTTCACAACATATTCTACTCCCCACATTGAAAATTTGATGTGAACTAAGTTCATGAACCACATTGATTGTTTAAATTTAATATATTTCATTTAAATTAAAAAAAATATATGTTACTTTAGTTTTCTATTTCCATTCCTATCATTGTTTAAATTTTTTTTTTAAAATAAGACATCCAACTAAAGGTAGAACAACTTCTTTCATTGTAATAATGTAAAATAAAAAGTTAAATATCAATAATAAAATAAAATATTTAAATAAAAATTTAAAAATTAATTATACATTTTTTTTAAATAAAAATTTAAAAATTAATTATACATTTTCTAAATAAAATAGATAGATAGTTAATATCATTTTTATATTTTACAAAGTGACCATGTTAAAATGAAATGAATGTCATTAACAAAAAAAAATAATTTATGAAGTTTAAGTGAATTGCACCTATTTTTATTTTGTATTTTACGAGAGTGACAAAGTAACAAAATTAAATCAGTAACAAAACAACACTTCCTAATAACATAACTGTTATGGAGCTTAAGTGGATTAAGCATTTTGTGTATTACCATAGTGAAGTTTGAAATCTACAAGTAAGATATTTGTTATGTAAAAAAATATAACAATCATAAAATTAAAAATTTATATGGTGAACACACCTTTAAATAAACATGATAATAATTTACTATGTGAAAAACACCATCTTCAAACATCAAATAATTTACTATATAAACACACCATCAAGCATGACTTGATTGTTGTTACACCTAGTTTTGAAAAATTGGAAATCTCTGTATAAGATTCCAAAGTTTATTGTCCGTGTGGACATACTAAGGCCCGCCTCTTCAAACAAGAGAAAGAAGATGACTCTTGGCCTCTTCGTCTTTTCTGCTGTACTGACACGAATCCACCTCATGGCCATCTATTTTTTTTTTTTTTTGTTTTGTTTTACCAGTTTTTCAACTATTGTGTAGCCATCGTCCGAGACTTTATATAACACACAATGCATTCTCACGGGTCCGGTTACTTTGTCTTCTAAAATCATGGCTGAATCCGGTTACTTGGACTTCTAAAATCATGGTTGGGTTTGCAGTTATAAAATCCATGGCTATAATTAACACGATTGTAATCATTCGAGGATCACAACACAAAATCAACAGTGAATTTTGTAACTGAGGTTTGATAACACAAATTTATAATAGAGTTAAGTTTAAATGAAACATATTCTTATATTATTAATGTAGGTGTATTATTATTAACTTAGATTCATTTTAATTTTAGATTTTTCATAAGCTGTGATGCATCAAAATTCTAGAAAAACAGTTTTTTTTTAGAGTAAAAAATTTAGGAAATATTTGTATTTCAAAGGATTAGATGCCTATCAACCCGGAGTTAAGATGGATCTATTCTTGTTCTCTTTCTCTATATATAATGATGATGATGACTATGACTAAAGTCCACTCTATCTCACCTTAAAAAGGTAACATATTACTTTAGTGTTTTTAAAATTGTATTTCTATGCTCAAAAATCATTGAGAGAAGCATTTCAATATCACCATAGTTTTGATGACTAAGAAGATTAGGAAGATCCTTAATTGGGCAAATATTTTTACTATGTAGCTCATAAGAGTTTGTTTATTTTATCAATGTTCATTTTCTTCTTTGCACTTTTCAAAACTGAGAGGTAATTTTGATCTTCTAAATTAGGGTTGACCACCTCCGTGTAGTATTTTAGTTTCCTTTATCCACTAATTTTTTATCACACCACATATATTTCTACTTAAATTTAGAAGTCATAATATTTGTAATATTATGGATATTCTACATGATGGCTTCTTCTTGTATGTCTCAATGATTTAGCTAGGATTTGACAGCTTTATGCCATGCATTCAAGGAATTACTTATATCCCTCATTCTAGGCACCTATTAACTAAATATTTTTTTTTGTTTATTTTCAATTCATGTTTTTCTTAAGATGGATATTGAAATATTTTATTTTGTTATTAATTTTTTTTTTAAATGTGACATGTCAGCATCATGATGAGTACAAAAGAATTATACATCTCCCTCATGGTGGGTTGTACCCAATTATAATCTTTCATGTGAAAATGTAATAACAAAAAAAATTAGATTTAAATGTGCAATTACAAAAAATTAAAACATGTTAATGTTTAACATTCAAATTAGAACGAATTTATATTGATTTATTTTTATTATCATTTTATTCTAATTTTATTTATTTCAATTATTTTTAACACTTTTTCAATGAAATACATAACTTGGAAACCTTCCATCTTCTTCTTGTTAATTCTAGGATGGTGGGTTTTTTTTGACAACTTAAGCTATCAACTGAAAACCAAAAACAATCACAACACTTAATCACTAAAATTATTTTTAACATACAAATCCTTAATTTGTTGATTGATTTATTTTTATTATTATTTAAATATCTAGTTTTCAACATACAACTTTGAATTATTAAGAGTTCTGTTTCTTCTTAACAAATTAAAATTATTAAATAGTTTTGTTTATTCTCAACAATTATTATCCTCGAGAGTTTATTCAGTTTATTTTTATATAAGAACATAAAATTAAAGTTAAAGATGCCTACCCACCTTTTCTCGTGTCATTGTGTTAATATATAATCCATTTTGCAGAAAGGCACACAATCGGTTAACTACAAAACTTTACACACTATATATATTGTTTGCTGTTGTCCATATTCCAATTTCCATGCCTTATATTTTTGTCCACAGGTTTGATGTGACTGGCTTAAGATATAAACCCTCACAGAAAAAACATAGTCAGTCTCATACAAATTTTTCAAACATTTATATATTATTGTGCTGTTGTCCATATTCCAGAAAAAGCATAGAGTCAGTCTCATACAAACTTTTCAAACAATTATACATTGTTCTGCTGTTGTCCATATTCCAGAAAAAGCACAGAGTCAGTCTCATACAAACTTTTTAAACATTTATATATTGTTGTGCTATTGTCCATATTAAAAAAAAAAAACATTTATATAGTGTTGTACTGTTGTCCATATTCCAGAAAAAACAGTCTCAGTCTCATACAAACTTTTTACACTTTATATTTATGTTTATATATTGTTTTGCTGGTGTCCATATTCCATGCTTTATTCTGTTGTACATACCTTTGAGATCGGAAACATATAATATAAATTTATGTTCATCTGATGATGAACTTATTTGCATGCGTTCATATTGAACGTTACATAATTTATCTGTTTTGAAGTTCGTTTTATCTGTTTTGAAGTTTGTGTTTATTCTTATTGAATGTTACATATGCAAAGCAGCAATATATTGTAGATGAAGTAGCATTTGAATTAAAAAAATTAATAAGGTTTAATATGGAAGTATATTTAATTATTTATTTTGTTTGATTGGTAAAGTTTACGGAGGTATACATACCCTACCCCACTCTAGATTTGAACATACATACCCTACCCCACTCTAGATTTGAACTTGTGACATCTTAGGAGAAAACACAAGTTCTTAACCATTAGGCCCACTCAAGCTGTATATATATATATGTTTATATATTGTTTTGCTGGTGTCCATATTCCATGCTTTATTCTGTTGTACATACCTTTGAGATCGGAAACATATAATATAAATTTATGTTCATCTGATGATGAACTTATTTGCATGCGTTCATATTGAACGTTACATAATTTATCTGTTTTGAAGTTCGTTTTATCTGTTTTGAAGTTTGTGTTTATTCTTATTGAATGTTACATATGCAAAGCAGCAATATATTGTAGATGAAGTAGCATTTGAATTAAAAAAATTAATAAGGTTTAATATGGAAGTATATTTAATTATTTATTTTGTTTTGATTGGTAAAGTTTACGGAGGTATACATACCCCACCCCACCTCTAGATTTGAACATACATACCCTACCCTTACTCCTAGATTTGAACTTGTACATCTTAGGTGAAAACACAAGTTCTTAACCATTAGGGCCCACTCGTTAGAGAGATATATATATATATATATATATATATATATATATATATATATATATATATCATTTTAGTATAACAAAGTACAATGCAACCTAATCTTATTAGTGTGCTTTTTTTGACAATCTATTATATAAATATGTGCCAGCGCACACACATATGACAAATTCACAATTAGATGCACATAAGTTATAGTTAGGTGTCTATGGCACATAGCTAATTGGCTTGTATGGGATTTGGTCCCCATCAAGTCATCTGATCTATTCCCATGGAATCCTTGCTCTCTCATAGGAAACATGTTAAACATAGATGCAGAGTGTGAACCTATTGCATGGTCTCTTTCAAATAGATAAAAAAGGATATGCGAGATTTTGGTTGTTTGTGATGGCACATGTTATTGTTGATTATGGATGATTTTACTTTTTACTAGTTATTTCTACCCAATGGTTACGAGTATCATCCTATGTGGATATTGATTGAGTTTTGGCTAATTGTGATGAATTGTACCTTGGTAACATGTGACGTGTTCTCTGCATTAATCATTATTAAGCTTCTATATTATGTGTTGGCTATGCTTTGGCTAGACTTTGTGTTGATAGTGAGACTCCTTTTTCTTGGATTAACCCGTGTTCAATAAGGTTCATGTGTAGCATGATGATTATACACTTAATGGCTTATCCTTATTTGATATGTTAATTGTGCACCTAGTTATAATGATGTCTTTTCTTTATATTACATGGTGTCTTTACGACTGATCCGAAATCGGATCCAGAAGCCTGATAGGGCTTGAAAAATGCTCAAAAATGAAAGTGCTTGAAATGCGACGAAACCTGTGTCATTGCGTCCGTATCATCTTCCTGATTCCGACGGTATATTTACTTTGTCAAGCGGACTCTGTATGTGAAATTTATCATGTTCTGATCGGAAGCCCAAACAGGTAAAAAGTCAAAGGTCAACTGGTCAAAACGTCAACGCTGATGACATCAGCATGCTGACTGTGCAGGAGATGACGTGGCACTCTCTAGCTGATCGTGATTGGGTAGGTTCGCTGACAGGGCAGACATGTGGCAGGCAACTGGACTAGTCAATGGTTGACAAGTGGCATTAATCCGTCGAATGGGGAGATGCCACGTGGCCCAGTCATGGGTAGCCACATGGCACCTAGTCATCAGTTGAAGTGGCATGTTTCAAAAAAATATGTTTTGGGGTCCATGGCTTTTGAACCAATGACTACCACCAAGCCCAACACCTTAAGAAATGGTCTTTGCCAATACACCAAATTATTTCTTATATTGTAAAACCCACATTATAAAATATATTGCAAAGTATTGTATGGAGAGGGGCCAGCGCTTAGCCCTTTGGGCTAGCGCTTGGCCATATGAACCCATATGACCCTGTCAAGGGGGCGCGCGCTGGGAAAAAGGGGTCTTATGCCCAAATCTAACTATAAAGTGGGTTTTATAACCAATTTTTCGGTTTTAATGGTAATTAAGCCTTTCTTTAATGGTTTTTGGGAGTTATTGGGTAGTTTTGGAGCCTAAATTTTGGGAGGAAGTTGGAGATGAGCAACCAACTTCCCAGCTATATAACCCAGGCCTGTTTGAGGCCATGGGAGGGCATTCAGAGCAGAATAATGCTGAGGAGAAGCCAAGCCAAAGACATTTTGAGGCAGAGAAGCTGTTGAGGAGGAGACGTTGTCGGACCATTTCTGGGAGCTTCGGACGTCCGTTTTGCGTTCCGTTTTATTTGCATGGTTCTAGAGATCTGGAAGAACATGATCAGATCAGTCTTGTAGCCATTTGGCATTGCATTGATTTACTTTTGAGCATTTGAGAAGAAATAAAGAAGCCTCTCCCACAGAGAAAAGACCCGGAGACGTAGGCAAAGTTGTGCCGAAATCCATTATCAATCTACGTGTTATGGTTTGTTGTTTATTCTTTCATTTCAGATCTGCAAATGTATATATGTCTTTCATAATTCCTCTTCTTTCCTCATTCTTTCACTAAGTTTTTCAAATAGTTAATTAACGCATGCAAAATTAAAACTCAACCATAAGTCATAAAAAATCCCGACGGTTCAACGACACATGTGTTATCCAGGTATTGATGTTCTAGTTGTGTAATGGGAGATGGTGGTACTAGACTCTCCATCCCCCCTCCACCCTCTCCCCCCCCCCCACCTTGTGCTTTCTTCTATGGATGATTGTGTATGATAAACTTAGACACCTATGAGATTGTCTAGATTGTGATAGGCACTAATATTTCCTTGATTGATGATTCAATTGGCATCAAATGTCTTTGATAATGGCTATGTAACATTGGTAATTCTTGGATGATTATTAGAATCATTAGTCCTTGATGGTATCCATGGTTGACATTATATACATTTGTTGTTTGGCATGCCTATTGTTGATGCTTTCGATACCGATAACAACATTACATGAAGCATTAATATTATTGGTAATCGCTAAGTAGCATTGATGAACCTTTGATGATTTATTATCATGATATGATTGATGATGTATACATGTATTGGATGTCTATCCTTTGTTGGATTCCTAGCCTTTGCTATGTTTCATGTTATGATTTTTAATGCATACATGTATAAGATGCCTTGCCATTGATATATTTCACATTATGGTGAGATTGATTACAATGATGATGTTGAATATATATCGGTATCTTGGATGGACTAATCTATTTTAGGTGGAGACCTTGGTGGACAACGGAGAAATGCACTCAAGGGAAGGGATCACAAATCAATGGGGATGACCATTGATCCTAGTGCTTAGGAAGTTTGTAAAGTAAGAAAATACTTGTGACAATGACCTTCAAAGTTAGCTTGGGTAAAAAAGTAGAAGAGGAAAAGGTTGTAACTCACATTTACCTTGTTCTTGAAATTTGTAAATTCACCAATACCAAATTATTGGTTGCTTGAAAAGGGGAGAAGGCCAAAAGAAAAATATTGGGGAAGATGTTACATTGAGATGGATTATATAATATGTTGGTTTCCCATTGATGAGGTTGGACAAGTTATGAGGAAATGCTCTATTGATTTATGATTATGATGATACTACTTCTGATTTTGGATTTTGTACTTGGTTGGGTAGAATTGTTAATTGCTTTAACTTGGTTTGTGGGATAAAGTGTTGGGAGTGTGCCTACAACATCAAGGGGTGCTTAAGATTAATGTGGTTGGCTCCTTGTACCATTCTCTTGGGCCCAATTTTCCATTATTGAGTGCAATTGCAATCACTAGGGACTGTAAGGTGGTAATATGTTCTTTGCAAGAGTGAGACATGATTGTTAATTGTGGTTGTAATAACCAACTGCAGGTTGTAGTAAGATCCTTGTTGGGGGTGTCACTGTCTTGAGTGGTTGCAATCACTAAGGCTGAAGGTAGTAGTAAGACCCTTGCATGCTAGAATTACCATGGGGTTTATCAGTGTTGCAATTCCCGGAGTCTCTTCACCATACTAAAAGTTAATCAATTGAGAATCTAATTTGTGATAATCCTTTAGGATCCATCTAAATTAATTGTAGAGGATGTCATTGTCTTGGTTGGTTGTGGTCATTAAGGATGAAGGTGGTAGTAAGAAATTAGTGCAACCCATAACTTATCGGAATGAGAATGAGTTATCTCCAATGAGTATCATTGTGTGCCTTGATTTTCTTCACCTAATTGACCTTGAGTTCTACTCGAGGAGAAACACCTATGAAGATGGTTTCCTTGTTTGGATGGATACCCTTGGTGCAGTTTCTCCTTTCAAAAGATAAGATCTTGTTGAAAATTAGCTTATGGGATTTTATTGTAATCTACTTTGTGTAATTTGAAACATATTTCAATCCATACTTGAAATTCTATAAGTTAAAAGTTATAGGTATTTTGTATTTAAGTATTCAATTATGCATTACTAGTTATTTGGTATTGAAATTCTATAAGTTAAAAGTTATAGGTATTTTGTATTTAAGTATTCAATTATGCATTACTAGTTATTTGGTATTGATAATATAGTTACATGTTCTTTACTGACCCATATCAAGCCGCTAGCTTTTATGTATATATTTTAATAGTTTTATATTTAACTTCATTTAATGTGAATGGTTAAAAAGAGAAACAAATATTCACTATAATGAATGGTTAAAAAACACTATATTTAATCCATTATATATAATTAAATAAAGATATATTTAATTCATTAATAAATATTAGATCTTTGTAGAAATAATAATTTAATGTACATATACAGCCCAGATTAGTGCAGCGCTGTGCTGAATGTTTGCCATATATTTATAATTATTATTAACTGTTTTGGATGGAGTGTGTGACTGTGTGTTTGACTTTAAAATTATTTTTATATGTTTCCAAATATGTATATATATAAAATCCATGCCTAACTGTTTGGAGATACCTTGTCCATTCCTTTCCTGTTACACACGTGAAGTGTTCCTGTTATACACGTGAATGGAAGCAGAACCAGTAGTGAGTGCAGTGTTTTTTTCTCTTTTGGTGTAGGAAATGTGTAACAAATATAAGAAAAAGGACAAGTGAAAGTTATCTGGTAGCCATTGTGGCCGTTACAGAAGACAAAATGCATACAGTAGAAGTAGTTGTGTGCAAAATATGTCCAAGTGTTTGTGTGAGTGGAAGAGTGAGGGTCAGAAGAGAAAAGGTAGTCACATGGAGATGTCAGCATGTGCTTTGATGTAGAGAACAGCGAAGCACATCTCAGCAATAAAGTTGATCACGAGTTCATTTGTTGGTGGCATAAGTGGCCCTACATTTTTTTCTGGCCCTACAAAAGGGTTGTTTAGCTGGCCCTACAAAAGGGTCGTTGGGAGTATGAGAAGGGTATTAATTTATTCTTTTAAAAGAAAGTTTGGTGGGGTTTGATAAAAATGTTTTTTTTTTTTGGAGGAAGGATGAATCAGTTACCTTGTTTAGGCTTTTTAAAGTTTACAAGTTTGAAGCAAAGTATATGCAGTAATATTTATTGTAATTTAATTATTTAGAAATGTTTTGATCATATTGATTATAAGTTTAGTTTTTATAAGAAGTTGTTTATTTGGTAAAGTTTAAATTTTTTATTTTTAAATTTTTATTTTTTATTTTTTATTAAGTTTTGTATATTAATAATGGTGATGGTGGTTA
>SNQJ01S0046147.1:5857-17591 GCA_010110895.2 Picea sitchensis | reverse complement strand
GATTAACAAGTGTGCATGTCCATGGATTAAGGGATAAAACACTAATTGGTAACATCAAAAAATTTCAAGTGCATTATAACAAGGTTAGGTAAGTCTTGGTTGTCATCTTATGTAGGTAGTTATTTTCATAGTTCCAATGAACTTCAAACAATTAAATACGATATTGGTCTTAATAGAAAGCTTGTGAATATAAAAACGGTCTTGACCCTAGTTATGAGATCTAGGCATGTAAGTATGGTCCTTCAGTTGAGATATTATTTGCATATTTTACCATAAGTAGTGATGGCATGATATGTCAATTGGGTATAACTTGGGTGGTTGAAAGGAGAAAAATTTATCTTCCCCACTAAGGTCCAAATCCTCCTTATGATATATTTGTCTTTCATGAGCCAACTATGTTCATTTCAATAGGTATGTTAATCATCACTAATTCGTTTGGTCTCGTCTTCACAAGCTATAATGAACACATGGTTGTACACTATACAATCTAGGTAAAATTAGTAGAGATTGTGTTCTAAAGCTTAAAAATGATAATAACTTCTATAAATTGTAAAAAATGGATGCTAAAACCAAAGCACACACAAGGAAGATATGATTCAAATTTAACTCTTTTCTCAATGGATTGTAGATTCACTAAGGAGAGAATGATCTTCTATTATACCATTCACCAAAATTATAATCTAGGTACTTACATCTCTATGTGCAATTAAGACAAGTTCATGTGATTAAGGAAAAACAAATGCCACTTAGGCTAGTTGTAAGTATCACCCTTTCACATAAAATTCATCCTTCTTGGATGGCTAAACTATGGGTAATTATTTTTATATGATGTTTGTTAAAAGAGAATTCAAAAATATTTGAATTATGTATTGTACATTATTCATTACTCAAGAAAATAGCAATTTTACTATTGTCAAAATGTGCCTTAATAAAACTTGGGAAAAGTTAGCACATAGAGTAAAACTTGGGAAAAGTTAGCACATACAGCAGAAACCTCGACTCTATTTATACGTGTGGACCTACCATTTTCACAGAACTCATAGAACGAAGTTAGCACATATATCGTTTTCTGTAGAGAATCTTTACTCAAGTTAACTTTAGGTAAGTTTAGGTTAATAAAAGAGTATTCTTATTTCTATTGCAGATTTCGATATGTCTATGCCCATTAGATGTTAGAATGTTGATTCAAGTTGGATGTAATCTCTAAGGAGTATTTTTATTTCTATTTCGATTGCAGATTTAAATATGACTTTGCTCCATGTCTATTGGATATTAAAATCTTCATTCAAGTTGGATGTTAGAATCTCCATTCAAATTAAGATTAAGTTAATAAAAAGATATTCTTATTAGATTGCAGATTTCCATATAACTTTGTTCCAATGCCCATTGGATATAAACATCTTCACTAAATTATGGATGGATATTAGCATCTTCACTCCACTAAATTAATCTTAGGTTACATTCTTTTGTGATAACACTGATACTCAATAGCATAGTAACCACGTTACATTCTTTTGTGATAACACTGTGACAAGCAGAGTAACTAGGGGGAGTGGGTAGTTTTACACATTCATTTACTACAACTTAGGTTTTTTTCCAGTTCTAAGATGTTTCAAGAGTAAGGTAGGGTTGACTGTAAAAAATTAAATCGAAAGGAAAAACTCAGCTTGACTGGCCACTATTAAAGATAAATAGATATCCTGTAATAATAAAACAGATATTCTGTAATAACAAAATACAGAATTGAGTTTAGTTTCACATGGCGTTACTCCATTAAGAAAGGCAAAATTGTGCAATCCAAGCAAATTTCATAGACTTAACAGTTTCCCCATATGAAATAAATTTCTCTGCACTCCAATACAGATTGGATTACCACTTTATATTTCGCTGCACTCCAATACAGATTGGATTTCCACTTTATTTCAACACGAAAGATTGAATTTGAAAATAACAACAAAGGAAAAAAGAAAAGAAGAAGAAACTTGTTGCCATACAAGTCCCCGTTTACTTCACATCTAAATCTTCATATGGAGACAGCCACAAGATGGATCAATGAGTTTTAAATCCATTTATGCATAATGAAGAACCATATGTATTGCTGGTGCTTGCTGGTGTAGAGAATAGACAATGTCTGCATCATGAAGAATTATATGTATTGGTGCAGAGATTAGGCAATGCCTGCAACAAACACACTTGCATTTTCAAGTACACAATGTAATCTGCAGTCTCCTGGAACATCACGTCTACTTCCTGCATACTTCTCCCACCAGGAATCAGCCTCTGCAACTTCTTCAATCTCCTGTGTATATTCATTGAATATACACCCATGAATACCCTTGGCTTTCTCTGAATATATCCCCTGCTCTTTGTTGCAGCTGATCTTCCTCGTGCCAATCCAATGGTCCTTCTAACAATTTTCCTGTGCGCAGGAGCTCTTGTTCTTCTCAATATGTTCTTCATCTTCTGAGAGCCCAAATTTTCTTCTGAAAGCACAGCGTTAGTTATGTAATTTTCACTAATGGCACCCACGAAGCTCCCTAACCTAATTTGACCTCTGATCATCAATGCTGTTAGAGCTCTCAATATCTTATACAACAACTCTGCTAAATCAAATCAAANATTTTCTTCTGAAAGCACAGCGTTAGTTATGTAATTTTCACTAATGGCACCCACGAAGCTCCCTAACCTAATTTGACCTCTGATCATCAATGCTGTTAGAGCTCTCAATATCTTATACAACAACTCTGCTAAATCAAATCAAAGTTTATATATCAAAGTTGTATTGAAATGGATATCTCAGTGAGATGGAATATATTCTTATCTGACTATTAGCACAGTCTCAGCCTGAATTTTGCCTCAGATCATAGATGTGAGATATCTGAGATCTAAATGTCTTATACAACAACTACTACTCTGTTAATTCTAAACAAAACTCTATATATCAAAGATAAAGTGAAATGGGTATCTCAGTTAGGCTGAATATATCCATATCTGAATATCAACAGACTTAACCTGAATATATAATACTGATGATCTGCTCGTGCTCCTCTGTGTATATCATATTACTCGAATAGCGGAGTATATTCACAAATGAATGCTTTTCGCGGTTAAATAGATAGAAATAAATACAGAAAGCAGGAATTCGTGCAGTACGATGGAGACAGAAAAACTCGGAGGGATATACACGTTATGTACTGGCTTTAGATGAAGGCTGACAGGGTGTTAGGGTTTCCCTGCGAGCGCATGTGGGTGATGAATGAATGTAAGAAAGCACGGCCTTTCTTTTTTGTTTGTGGTCGTCCGTCGGCGTCCTCTCCAACGGTCGACAGGTCAGGTATGAAAGGGATCAGTTTGGAAGTGATTTGGAAATCTGGATTAACGTTGGGTGGCTAGGTCACTAGCATGGCTGGCGAGCACTAGCAGTGGATGTATAACTCAGGTTGAACGCAAGTGAGGTTGCGTTGATATTCACTCAAAACATACAGAACATCCAAATGCATCACTATTGGTGCTTATTGTTGTTAACATGATAAATGGATTTTGGGATAATGCTCTGTGTGAGATTTCCTTTTAGATTATTACTCTTGGGAGTGTCTATTAATGGATTGGAAGGGGCCAAAACAATTAGGAAATTTTAATGACACTTTATAGTGATGGATTGAAAGGTACTCAAAACACGAACTTCGTAATGATGGGTTGAAAAGGACTCAAAACACTCAATGGAATTTTATGGCAATTTATAATGAGGTTAAAGGGTTTAGTTGCGAGCTTTGGGTATCTTCTTCCTATTGAGATATGGTCTTGGTCTTAGTTGTGAGTTGTTTGCAAGTAAGCATAAGCATGGTTTTGGTTCAAACATTGTAGTAAAAGGTTACTATGGTAAATGATTCAAATGTTTAGATGGAAAAACATTAAACCACAATCACATCATTTATGTTATGAGTTATTAGAGTATATAACTCATAGTCTTCTCACATCATTTATGTTATAAGTTATTAGAGTATATAACTCATAGTCTTCTCACATCATTTATGTTATAAGTTATTAGAGTATATAACTCATAGTCTTCTCACTTAAGGTAAACGATCATTTATGTTATCAATTATTAGAGTATATAACTCATAGCTCTCTCACTTAAGGTAAACGATTCAATGGTTTAGATGAGGGGCATTAAACCACAATTACATCATTTTGTTTCATATGTATGTTATCAATTATTAGAGTATACAACTCATAGTCCATTTCCTTAAAGAGTAAAGCTATCTTTATCGATGGGGCTTGTTTTATGTCTATCACATTCACTACACTTTGTTTGAACCATTCTAACACTTACCTTACTATAAACACTCTTCCCCTCTATATCTCTCATGCCATTACAATGTCATGTCTTAAGTAAGTGTTATTGTTGTTGTTTCATTTTATCCAAGGAGGTAATGGATATAGAAAGGAGCCTTGACCCTTACAATGGAGGGACTTGACATGCTATGTCCTTAGTCAACTCATTGGAAATATCATTTGGAATCTATGCTGTAACACTTCTATGGAAAGTCTTAAGAGGAAAAATATAGAGTTGAAAGCATTTTTGTTAAATATCCTTAGCTTCATGGGATTACCTATTCAAGAAATGATTATGTATGGACCACACTATGTAGTATATGCAAAACACCCAATGGAAGAACCTAGTTCTCAAACCCAAAAGGAGCCAGTAACAAGAGCAACAATGATGTTTTGTCTATAGTTAATTTATGTTTTGTGGATATATTTTTCTTAGGATAGTTTCTTAGACAATATTGTTTCCTTTGGGGTAGAAGAAATTTACTGTTTTTATCTATATCTTGTGGACAACCATCTCATCTAAGACAAAAACTTCTATTTTTGAACTCTCTATTGAACTTTCTCTTAGTTAAACCACTGCAAAGTTTTTCAAAATATATATAACCATTGTGAAAATTTTTATAAATGAGTTGTTTGTTCACTAGGAAGTTTAATGGTTTGTTAAGTTATCCACCAAGGTTTCAATCTAAAATAAGTACTAACACTTTCAATATTATGATTGGGACCAAGCATTTAATGATTGAGATAAAAGGTCACTACCTCACATTCTTCCTATAAAAAGTTTGTCCAAAAAATTGAATTATATATATATATGTATATAAACTACATATTTATTATAATATTGATCTTTTTAACTTTTTAATTCATTAAAAATATGATGATTTAGGAATATTNATTTTCTTCTGAAAGCACAGCGTTAGTTATGTAATTTTCACTAATGGCACCCACGAAGCTCCCTAACCTAATTTGACCTCTGATCATCAATGCTGTTAGAGCTCTCAATATCTTATACAACAACTCTGCTAAATCAAATCAAAAGTCTATATATCAAAGTTGTATTGAAATGGATATCTCAGTGAGATGGAATATATTCTTATCTGACTATTAACACAATCTCAGCCTGAATTTTGCCTCAGATCACATATGTGAGATATCTGAGATCTAAATGTCTTATACAACAACTACTACTCCGTTAATTCTAAACAAAACTCTATATATCAAAGATAAAGTGAAATGGGTATCTCAGTTAGGCTGAATATATCCATATCTGAATATCAACAGACTTAACCTGAATATATAATACTGATGATCTGCTCGTGCTCCTCATATTACTCGAATAGCGGAGTATATTCACAAATGAATGCTTTTCGCGGTTAGATAGATAGAAATAAATACAGAAAGGTGGAATTCGTGCAGTTCGATGGAGACAGAAAAACTCGGAGGGATATACACGTTATGTACTGGCTTTAGATGAAGGCTGACAGGGTGTTAGGGTTTCCCTGCGAGCGCATGTGGGTGATGAATGAATGTAAGAAAGCACGGCATTTCTTTTTTGTTTGTGGTCGTCCGTCGGCGTCCTCTCCAACGGTCGACAGGTCAGGTATGAAAGGGATCAGTTTGGAAGCGATTTGGAAATCTGGATTAACGTTGGGTGGCTAGGTCATTAGCATGGCTGGCGAGCACCAGCACTGGATGTATAACTCAGTCTGAACGCAAGTGAGGTTGCGTTGATATTGACTCAAAACATACAGAACATCCAAATGCATCACTATTGGTGCTTATTGCTGTTAACCTGATAAATGGATTTTGGGATAATGCTCTGTGTGAGATTTCCTTTTAGATTATTACTCTTGGGAGTGTCTATTAATGGTTGGAAGGGGCCAAAACAATTAGGAAATTTTTATGACACTTTATAATGATGGATTGAAAGGTACTCAAACACGAACTTCGTAATGATGGGTGTGAAAGAACTCGAAACACTCAATGGAATTTTATGGCAATTTATAATGAAGTTAAAGGGTTTAGTTGTTAGCTTTGGGTATCTTCTTCCTATTGAGATATGGTCCTGGTCTTAGTTGTGAGTTGTTTGCAAGTAAGCATAAGCATGGTTTTGGTTCAAACACTGTAGTAAAAGGTTATTATGGTAAATGATTCAATGGTTTAGCTGGAAAAGCATTAAACCACAATCACATCATTTATGTTATGAGTTATTAGAGTATATAACTCATAGTCTTCTCACTTAAGGTAAATGAACGATCATTTATGTTATTAATTATTAGAGTATATAACTCATAGTTCTAGGTAAATGATTCAATGGTTTAGATGAGGAGCATTAAACCACAATTACATCATTTTGTTTCATAGGTATGTTATCAATTATTAGAGTATACAACTCATAGTCCTTTTCCTTAAAGGGTAAGACTAACTTTATCGATGGGGCCTTTTCTATGTCCATCACATTCACTACACTTTGTTTGAACCATTCTAGCACTTACCTTATTATAAACACTCTTCCCCTCTATATCTCTCATGCCATTACAATGTTATGTCTTAGGTAGGTGTTCTTGTTGTTGTTTCATTTTATCCAAGAAGGTAAGAGATCTAGAAAGGAGCCCTGACCCCTACAATGGAGGGACTTGACATGCTATGTCCTTAGTCAACTCATTGGAAATATCATTTGGAATCTATGCTGGCAAAAATGGAAAAGAAACTTCATGGAACTAATAGTAACACTTCTATGGAAAGTCTTAAGAGGAAAAATATAGAGTTGGAAGCATTTTTGTTAAATATCTTTAGCTTCATGGGATTACCTATTTAAAAAATGATTATGTATGGACCACACTATGTAGTATATGCAAAAGACCCAATGGAAGAACCTAGTTCTCAAACCCAAAATGAGTCAACAATATTGTTTCTTAGGATAGTTTCTTAGAGAGTATTGTTTCCTTTGGGGTAGAAGAAATTTACTGTTTTTATCTATATCTTGTGGACAACCATCTCATCTAAGACAAAAACTTCTATTTTTGAACTGTCTATTGAACTTTCTCTTAGTTAGGCCAGTGCAAAGTTTTTCAAAATATATATAACCATTGTGAAAAAAATTATAAATGGGTTGTTTGTTCACTAAGAAGTTTAATGGTTTGTTAAGTTATCCACCAAGGTTTCAATCTAAAATAAGTACTAACACTTTCAATATTATGATTGGGACCAAGCATTTAATGATTGAGATAAAGGGTCACTACCTCACATTCTTCCTATAAAAAGTTTGTCCAAAAAATTGAATTATATATATATATATATATAAACTACATATTTATTATAATATTGATCTTTTTAACTTTTTAATTCATTAAAAATATGATGATTTAGGAATATTTCTCTCATAATTTTTGTAACACAAAATTAAAATTAAAATTTTAAAGTAAACCAAAAAATTTCTTATATTTTTAAAGATAAGATAAACCAAATTTAAGCTCAATAAACATTAACCACCATCACCATTATCAATATACAAAACTTAATAAAAATAAAAAATAAAAAAATTCAACTCTACCAAATAAACAACTTCTTATAAAAATTAAACTTAGAAATCTAAACTTATAATCAAAACATTTCTAAATAATTAAATTACAATAAATATTACTACATATACTTTGCTTCAAACTTCTAAACTTTAAAAAGCCTAAACAAGGTAACTGATTCATCCTTCCTCCAAAGAAACTTTTTTTCAAACCCCACCAAACATTCTTTTAAAATAATAAATTAATACCCTTCTCATACTCCCAACGACCCTTTTGTAGGGCCAGCTAAACAACCCTTTTGTAGGGCCAGCTAAAGTCCTATTACTGGAAAAAAAATGTAGGGCCACTTATGCCACCAACAAATGAACTCGTGATCAACTTTATTGATGAGATGTGCTGTGCTGTTCTCTACATCAAAGCACATGCTGACATCTCCATGTGACTACCTTTTCTCTTCTGACCCTCACTCTTCCAGTCACACAAACACTTGGACATATTTTGCACACAACTACTTCTACTGTATGCATTTTGTCCTCTGTAACGGCCACAATGGCTGCCAGGTAACTTTCACTTGTCCTTTTTCTTATATTTGTTACACATTTCCTACAGCAAAAGAGAAAAAAACACCGCACTCACTGCTGGTTCTGCTTCGATTCACGTGTATAACAGGAACACTTCACGTGTGTAACAGGAACACCAAAAGAGAGAAAAACACTGCACTCACTGGGTCTGCTTCCATTCACGTGTGTAACAGGAAAGGAAGGGACAAGTATCTCCAAACAGTTAGGCATGGATTTTATATATATAGATGTTTGGAAACATATAAAAATAATTTTAAAGTCAAACACAGTCACACACTCCATCCAAAATAGTGAATAATAATTATGCTGAAAGGTGTATACCTATTGACAATGGGCACATTTAATAGGTTTTTAGTGCTCAATCAGTTTTGTATGGACAAGATTAAATATTGATGGAATATTCTTAGTCGTCTCAATAAATCAATGGTCACTAACTTCCTCACTATTATAAAGGCATCAATCTACATGTTTATTTTTTTACTTTTACTTGATCATATTTAAAATTTACTATGGTGGCTAGCTGATTGCCACATCTGAGTGATTAACAACAATTAAAGTTTTGTTACAAAGTGGAGCATTTCATTTTCTGGGCCATGTTTAATTACTAGGTGTTTTAGCCACTTTTTTTACATACTACCTCTTCCTGGCCACCTCCAAATCGTTTCTGTTCATGTTTCCAAATTTCCGTCAGTTCATGTTTCCAAATTTCCGTCAATTTTTTTTACGAGTGAATTTTACTACGAAGTTTTTACTGGGCTTAGAATTTTACAGCCAATACCTTTCGGCTTTCTCCAACCACAACTTAGAGGCTATGCTAGTTATAAATATATGACAAACATTCAGCACAGCGCTTCACTAATCTGGGTAGTATATGTACATTAAATTATTATTTCTACAAAGATCTAATATTTATTAATAGATTAAATATATCTTTATTTAATTATATATAATGGATTAAATATATAGTGTTTTTTAACCATTCATTATAGTGAATATTTGTTTTTCTTTTAAACCATTCACATTAAATGAAGTTAAATATAGAACTATTAAAATATATACATAAAAGCTAGCGGCTTGATATGGGTTGATATGGGTTAGTAAAGAACATGTAACTATATTATCAATACCAAATAACTAGTAATGTATAATTGAATACTTAAATACAAAATACCTATAACCTTTAATTTATAGAATTCCAAGTATTGACTAAAATGTGTTCCAAATTACACAAAGTAGATTACAATAAAATCTCATAAGCTAATTTTCAACAAGATCTTATCTTTTGAAAGGAGAAATTGCACCAAGGGTTGATTATCCATCCAAACAAGGCAACCACCTTCACATGTGTTTCTCCCCGAGTAGAACTCAAGGTCAATTAGGTGAAGAAAATCAAGGCACACAATGATACTCATTGGAGATAACTCATTCCCATTCTGGTAAGTTATGGGTTGCACTAATTTCTTACTACCACCTTCATTCTTAATGACCACAACCAACCAAGACAATGATATCCTCTGCAATTAATTCAGATGGATCCTAAAGGATTATCACAAATTAGATTCTCAATTGATTAACTTTTAGTATGGTGAAGAGATTCCGAGAATTGCAACACTGACAAACCCCATGGGAATTCTAGCATGTAGGGGTCTTACTACTACCTTCAGCCTTAGTGATTGCAACCACTCAAGATAGTGACACTCCCAACAAGGATCTTACTACAACCTGCAGTTGGTTATTACAACCACAATTAGCAATTTTGTCTCACTCTTGCAAAGAATATGCTACCACCTTACAGTCCCTAGTGATTGCAACTTGATGCAGGAGCATTGCCCACGTCAAGCGAGCCAGCGCGGAAAGCGGAGAACAACTGGACAAGCCAACACAATTTCTTTTTGAAAGCACCTTGATATTGTTGCGCAAACATTAATGTGTGGATTTAATGAAGCGCACTTTGTATATTGTAATGGACCTTGAGCGGATAGCTCTCGTCCTTAAGTAGATGAGGCATTTAATAGATTTAATGTAAAGTTAGATAGAAAATTTAATTCTAGATTTGATAGCTTTAGAGCGCAAGAGGGAAACAGGATATAGACACCCTCCTTTGTACATTGTATTATTATCATTGAGAGCATTCAGGAGAGAAGAGCATGCAGAGAACTATATGAAGAACACCCATGTATAGACATTGAATTAATAGAAAAAGCTTTGATTCAATTCCATGGTTTGTGTTATTCTCTGTGTATTTATGATGTTATGCTCATGAATGTTTGCTTTATGTCATACATTTGCTTTCATATGCTGTGTATGTGATTTCATGGTTGAATAGAAGTCTGAGAGGGAATGTCAATGAGTTTCAATTGTTTCTCTAATTGAGCCAAGAGATTCCTGCAAGGAGTGCAGTTGAATTGTCCGCAAGGAGTGCATTGACAGAAGGATTCAATTAGAGTTATCTTTTGTTCTCATTCATCTCAGAAGTGCAGATTTGGCACCGGAGCCGTGCAAGGCGTGCACAAGCTAGACGAAGACTCAGAGTTGTGATTCTGAGCAAAGGGATTGAAAGATTTCTGCTGCAGGAGTGCGGAGGGTCGAAGGCTTCAACACTTAGTCATGGTTGAAGGACCACCATCTCCCATTAGACAACTAGAACATCAATACCTTGATAACACATGTGTCGTAAAGACACCATGTAATATAAAGAAACGACATCATTATAACTAGGTACACAATTAACATATCAAATAAGGATAAGCCATTAAGTGTATAATCATCATGGTGCACATGAACCTTATTGAACAAGGGTTAATCCCAGAAAAAGGAGTCCCACTATCAACACAAAGTCTAGCCAAGCATAGCCAACACATAATATAGAATCTTAATAATGATTAATGCAGAGAACACGTCACATGTTACCAAGGTACAATTCATCATAATTAGCCAGTAAGAAAAACTCAATCAATATCCACATAGGATGATACTCGTAACCATTGGGTAAAAATAACTAGTAAAAAGTAAAATCATCCATAATCAACAATAACATGTGCCATCACAAACAACCAAAATCTCGCATATCCTTTTTTTATCTATTTGAAAAAGACCATGCAATAGGTTCACACTGTGCATCTATGTTTAACATGTTTCCTATGAGAGAGAAAGGATTCCATGGGAATAGATCAGATGACTTGATGGGGACCAAATCCCATACAAGCCAATTTGCTATGTGCCATAGACACCTAACTATAACTTATGTGCATCTAATTCTGAATTTGTCATATGTGTGTGCGCTAGCACATATTTATA
>SNQJ01S0046146.1:16766-65671 GCA_010110895.2 Picea sitchensis | reverse complement strand
GGTGTATTGTGGTGTATTGGTGTAACTCTTATACTATTGTTCATTGCTCATTGGATATAATTGAATGGTTTAAGTATAAGTTGAAAAAGGTTTTTAAATTGTACTTGATACTGATTCACCCCCCTCTCAGTATCAACAACTCCAAAGGTAAAGGAGGTATTTTTAAATTCTCCCTGGTATGCAGACCTCATTTTTGTACTTCAAAACTTACAATATTCTCTTGGTCTAACTAAGACCAAAGCCATATTTATCAAAATGAAAGCATTAAAATTTTGTATTCTAGAAGCTAATCTATATTGGAAAGATCATGGTGGTATTTTACTTAATTTCCTGTTGAAAGACAAAGCTGACAAAGTTCTGCAGGAGTTCCATGCAGGAGATTGTGGAGGACATCTGAGCTGGAAGACCACAACCAGCGAAATCTTCAGAGCTGGTTTTTATTGGCCTACATTGTTTGTTGATGTTCATAACATAGTTGTGCCCTGTCATAAATGTCAGATTTTCAAAGGTAAAAAGAAGTTGTTGCCTCTTCCCATGAAACCCATATCAGTTGAAGCCCCTTTCCAACAATGGGGTTTGGACTTTATTGGAGAAATACACCCATCCTCTTCAGGCCAACATAAGTGAATCCTCACAGCCACGGACTATTTCACCAAATGGATCGAGGTTGTGCCATGCAGGCAAGCAACTGACTTTGTTATCATAAAAATTTTAGAAACTAATATCTTATCTCGTTTTGGATGTCCCAGGAAAATTATAGTTGACAACGCAGCGGCTTTCAAATCCAAAAAACTCATAGATTTTTGCAGCCAATACCACATTACTTTGGGACATTCCACAACCTATTATCCCCAAGGAAATGGGTTAGTTGAGTCCTCAAACAAAAGTCTGGTGAATATCCTCAAGAAAACATCACAAGAAAACAAGAAGTCTTGGCATAATAAATTGGTTTTTGCACTATGGGAAGATAGACTGAGTAATAAAAGATCCATTGGTATGTCTCCATATCAACTAGTATATGGCACTGAGGTGATTTTTCCTCCTTCTCTGGGAGTTCCAGTCATGAAATTATTACAGGAAACTTATGCAGAGCCTAATGATATTCAAGGAAGAATAAATCAAATGATTCAGTTACAACAATCTAGAGAAGAAGTGTACAATAGAACTCAGTTGATCCAGGAGAATATTAAAAAGATTTATGATAAGAGAACCAAAGAATATAATTTTGAATTAGGTGATCTAGTTTTGAAATGGGACTCCAGAAATGAAGATAAAGGAAAACATGGAAAGTTTGATAGTTTGTGGAAGGTTCCTTACATCATTCAAGCCTACCGAGGAAATAATGCCTTCTTGCTTAATAATATTGATGGATCAGACCTGTGAGGGGGAGTTGTAAATAGCAGGATGCCGAAGCATTATCTTCTGCCTCAATAGAGATATCACCATCCTTTTTCCGTTGTACATATCATTTGTTTTGCAGGAATTTGTGTGTAGGTGTTGTTGTTCAGATGTTTGAAGCCCACAGAGAAGGCCCTAAGACATTGAATAATACCATCAAAATTTTCAAAATAAAGCAAGTCAGATAGCAGAAGAAACTCCAGAAGAAGTTTTTCAAAACAACAAGAAACAAGATTCTTGGCATCTCACAATGAGGATATCATCCCCAGGTGGAGCCACTGTTATAAATAACATTCATCCAGTCTATTTAAAAAACACAAACAACTCTGTATTATTCTTTATAACTAGCCTAAAATCTAAAAAATCCAAACAAATCTAAATCTTACAGAGAGATCCCTCTCTGAAACTGGCAGGGCTAGATCGCAGTTTCAAAGTGGTTGGTTAAGGTTACCTCTTGTAAATTCTTTCTGCCCTTTATACAACCTCTGGGAATTTACAGAGTGATAACAACATCCTCAAACTCTTTTAGGACTGCATAAACTTCAATATTTCACACCCTATATTTAGGTGTTTCTTCCATATGAACTACAAATATTTGACATCCTTTTCTATAACATTTCTTCAGTTGCAATGTTGAAATCTCTCTGACAATTACTACCCTGGGAATTCCCTGTACTATGCTTAGGTTTCCTTCCCCATCCATGCAAGTAAATTCCTTGTTATGACATTCTAGGATAGTGTGATGTTGGTCCAACCAATCCATCCCAATTAGACAGTCATAGGAACCTAAAGGCAAGATGTTCAAATATTCCCTGGTGTTTAGTCCATTCATGTCCATATGACATGACTTAACTATTTCATTCACTTTTTTGTTGGCTCTGGTAGCCAACTGCACCAACCAATATTTTCCATACTTGCTTCTTGGCAATTGAAATCTTTCCACCATCTTAGGATCTATATAACTATGACTAGCTCTTGAATCAATTAAAATAGCAATGGTTTGGTTGTTGATCATACATTCAACTTCAATCATATGTGGTTGAAAATATTCTTCCTTGTTGTCCAGGGATGCATAGATCCTTGGTACATTTTTTTCCCATATCCTCCATTGTTTCATCTTGTTGTACATTGTGAACAGTTCTCACATTTTCACCTCTCTAAGGACAATCTCTATACATATGATCTCCTTTACAACCCCAACATTGAATAGGTGTTTTCCTTGGCCTTTTCCCACCTGACTCAATTGTTCTGGGCTCTCTGGAAGTTGGCTATCCCTGAGGACTGTTTCTAAAGAATGGTGGATCAGTCCCCTTCTTCCTCTAATCCATCTTTAATTTCTTCTTGTCTTCCAAAGATTTTTGGAAAGTTGGCTTTCCTTTATGTTGATCATATAGGCATTTAGCTCGCCTTATGGTCTCCTCCAATGTTTTGGGATCATCATATTGTATCTTGTCACTTATGAATGATGGAAACCCACTCAAATACCTATGAATCTTAATTGTCGCATCCTTGATTAAAGAAACATACTTCAGCAGTTCTAAAAACCTTCTTTCATATTCATCTATGGTCATACTCTCAAGTTTTAGTTCAAAGAACTCTTTCATTTTATTGTCATAGTATCTCTTAGTCAAGTATTTCTTTTCGAAATACTTCTTGAATTCCTTCCAAGTAACATTTTTCTCTTTAATGTGTTGCACCTGCACAAGTTGATCCCACCACATGGATGCCTTTCCCTTGAGTTGATAGATGTCAATTCTTCCTTCTGCGTATGAAGAGTAGTTATGCAATTGAAAATATTTTCTCGTACCTAGCAGACATGTCTCTGCATATTCATCCTTCTTGTGCTCACCATCAAATGTAGGAGGTTTGATTTTGTTCATTTCTCCTCATAGCTCATTCACCCCAGACCACTTATGCTTCCTGATAGGGGATGGACTTGAGCTACTATGTACTCTCCTATTGGAATTCCTCAAGGAGTGATGGTGATGTTTGCTAACACTTCTTGTTCTTATTTTCTCATCAGGAGACCTGTGACTTCCTGATTTTCTTGAGCCACTCTCCTTATCCAATTTATTTTCTATTTTTTTCAAGCTCTGCATTAACTTCATTTTGAAGTATTCCTATTGCTCCTTGGATTTCATAAGCCTTTCATTATCATCTTTATCTCTTTGGACATCCTTTTGCAATTTTTTAATGGTCTCTACCTTATTCATGGTTTCTTCCTTTCCTTCTCCATGTCCATTTGAGTTTGTTCCTTCAATGTCCATATGGACATCCATCCCTCTGATATCATCTTCCTAACTATATAACCCATGTGTATACTCCATCCCTCTGCACTCTGTCATGATCCTAATCTGATCTAACAGTTGTTAACTTTGCAAAATGTGAAGCCAACAAAATTTGTTAAGCAAAATAGTTTAACATATTCATGAAATTATGTACAATTTTGGTTCAATAATGCATCAAAATTATTCCTTCTAGTTTCCTAAATAATTTACTACCCAGATCAATTTTATGGGTGAATAATTATATTCTACTATCCAAGACCTTTCCAACGCCTACTTCCATGCTCAATTCTGAGTCTTGAGAAGGAATTTATGGTTATTTGAAAATTGTTCATTAATTCTTATTTTCAGACTTCATCTTGGCGCAAATTTGTGCTATAATTATGCATTTTTGCACCTACTCCATTAGATTTTTGGTAGGATTTAAATTGGGTTTATTCATATACATATTTTGTATAGTTTTTCCAAGTTTCACCTTTTTCTAGGTTCTGGGCTACTAGTTACATCCTGCTGAAGTTCTAGGCCAATTAGTGTTTTCGGTATGGAATGCTACAAGTGCCTTCTTTGCCATATTAAATTTTTTTAACATACCCAGAATTTTAATTCAGCTCTAGGAATTTTTTCTATGGTTCAATATCTTTCCATAGATGGCTCATGTGCCTCAATCTGATTTTGGAGAGAAAGTTATGGCCCTTCGAAGTTAGTTGGGTCTTAAAATTTACCTCCATTGTTTGTCATGTAACTTCCTCGTAAAAGCTTTGTTTGATGAATGGTTTACACCATTAGAAATATCTCTCTGGGCTCTTTCATTTGAGATGTAGAGACAAAGTGTAACTTTGTGCAGTCTATTCTCGTGGTTTTTGAGTAGCTAAAAATGATGTTTATGGCCTCAAAAATGCACCGCAAAAAGATGACCTTCAAACAGTATAGAAATGTCACAGAAATTCACTAGCTTTCTATTGTTGTAAACCATCCAAATGACTTCGCGTGCACAAATTTAAAAATGTACACCCATATTTAGCATGCGCGGTAACACCATAAGGTAACGGATGCTCCGCACACCTATAACCAATGTGGATCACTTCTCTGTCGCACCAATATCTGGTGCGCACTACTTTTTTGTCGCACGCCAATATCTATTGCACACAATTTTGGTTCATGCTCTAATACCTATTGCACGCAATTTTTGTGTCACATGCTAATATTTTGCGTGCATTGCACTCTATGTGCTACACCATGCCAAAGTTTAGTATGCTCCCACCACGCACCAGGACTCCGCACGCACCATTAATTAAATTGTCACGTGGCAGGAATATTCAGCATGCATGCATTGCAGACCAACATTGCACACGCACTGACAAAAATCCTCTACACTCTTCCAATACTGTGCACACCACACATGCTAATATTACACATGTGCCACCCAATCTACACCGCACAGTGATAAATTTAGTGCTCACTTCCGCGCACTAGTATTTTTTTGCGCTTCACTAGTTATGTTTTGCACAACGCCAAATTTAAGTGTGCACACCCGCGTACAGTTATTTTTCACGCCTTACCAATTCTGCACCGCGTAGCGCCAAATTTAAGTGTGCACACCCATGCACCATTATTGTTCACGCATTACCACTCTGTACCACACAATGCCAAATTTAAGTGTGCATATTCATGCACCGTCATTTTCCGCACATTACCACTCTGCACCGCGTAGAGCTAAATTTAAGTGTGCACACCCATGCACCAATATTTTTCCGCGCATCCCAACTTGTACTCCGCAGCACCAAATTTTAGTGTGTGCAGCCACACACCCTTATTTTCCACACTTCACAATCTTTTCATTGCACATCACACATTTTTAGTGTGCACACCTGCACACCTTCATTTTTCTACGCATCAATTCCTCGTGAATTCCGCTGCAGAAATTGGGGATTTTGCCAAACTTTTCCCAATTTTCACCATGGACATTCTGCAACTATGATTTTTTTTCAATTTCACTCCATCAACACCAATTCAACCTCTACAACAACAAATCGTTGTTGGTTGACATTCCCGTAACGAAATTTTTTTCCAAAATTGAGAATTTTAATCAACTAATATCGCTCCATCCGTCATGGCTTCCCTGTAACTTCAAATTTGACCAATTCCAGGTTTGAATTTTCTATAATAGATATTAAATTAAGAATATCTCACTTGTCCAAATTTCTCAATTTTCCCATGAATTTAACAACAAAAATTGGGGATTTTTCCCAATTCCACGCAATTGCTTCTGATTTTTACCATGAAGACACTGTAACTTGAAATTTGGCCACTTCGAAATCAAATTCTCTATGAAATTTCACTTCAATTAAACTTTCTTGACCCATCCAGGCTCAGTGTTAGAAAACAAGAGCTCTTATACCATATTGTATCATCCCCAGCATCCAACTGGGTTATGCCACTTAAAATTTTCAAACTATATACAAATTTTAAACATATAGAAACTCTGGAAATGCATAGATTCATACAAAATAATCATAAAAATACACATGCAACACACACAGTAAAAACCCATAAAAATAAACACATACATAATAATGCATCATATCATTTAACACACAATTGACACTTATCTTGGTAAACATATCACCAACTGTGTCCAGACCTTCCACGTTCCTCCCAGCCTTAGACCACACTGCTCAAAATTCTCAGCAGTGGATCACCCCCGAGTTGGGACTAAACTCCACCTAGGTAAAGGAATTCCTAACCAGGATAATGTATCTCAGACAATAGGAAAAACTATGTCACAGGTGCCAACTCAAACTAACTGCCTAAAGTCCCTCATTCCACACATGCCTGTCCCACCCCAGGAAGTGTGCCCCTTCTCTGTTAAACATCCCTTTGTCTGCCCCACTTCCTTTCTGGGACTTCACCAACAGGCCGGACAGGAAGTCTCAAAGCCCTTTAGCTACAGTTTGGCACCTTTGGGAAATAAATTCCCAACAATTCTCTAACCTAGAGAGAATTTCTCACGGGCCTGACAACCCGCCTCTTCAATATCCCATGGGCCTGACAACCAACTTCTTCAGTCTAGCTCCTAAGCTAACCAGGCACAAGTATAGGTACAAGTATAGGTACAGTGACAGGAAGGTACGAAGGACAACTTAATGAGTGAGTTAATGATGATGGAAATGATTGGAAAATGAACTAATTCCAAACTATATGTATGCATGTTCCCAACTTGACACTTGTCATGTTGAGAACAACTTTGGCCCACTTTTCCCCATACTTATAACTTAGGATAAAATAATTATCCATACTTTATACTTTAAGTAATATTAATATAATATTTCTTTTTGGCTTAAGCTCCCTAGCTTAGCCCCTTTTCCTTAAGTTTTAGCCCCCTTTCCCTAACCAGTGGAGTTTATTCCCCCATACTCTTTTACATGGTTGGTCTGCCGCAGTGATGTGTTTTTAATTAATATTTTCAAGTGATTACATTTACATTTACATTAAAAATATAATGTATTTTCTGCATCTTGGCTCACCAGCCTCAAAACACAACATATACACAAAGGATCTCTGGCCTCAAAATTGCGCGCACTTAATTTTGTTGCACACAGTATCGTGGAATGTGCACACTTCATCATTTTAGTGCACAGTACATGTGCACACTATAGAAGGGAAGGTGCATGTAAAATGATATCAAAGAGCTCACCAACTTAAGTACATTTGCATTTACATTTACAGTTGGGGTTCGACCTAGAGGTATTACACCTTGTACCTACTCACATGTCTATCTACTACCTTCTTGGTCCTATAGACCCATATGCATATGATAAGATTTGTATATAAAGAAGTGGAACCAGATCCCAAGTATGGTTCTTGAGGAGAGATTTATACTCCTCCTAGATAGCGGCTTCCTAGAAGGGATTCCTTGCAGCCTTTACATAGGTCTATGGGTCTAAAGCTAGAACCATGTAGCAATGCATGGGAATCACTGGTTCAATAGTTGTGAGTGGATGAGGAGGATCCTCAAACTGATACCTTGTTCTCTTATGATTCTTTGGATCCCCCACAAGGTCACATGTTTCATGTAGGGTGGTTTGTTCCCACTTGGGTGTCTTCATGCTCATGATCGACATGCTCATCATGTTATAAATCATATTTGAACCATGATTTGAATGAGTGGACTCATCATCTCTAATGTCTTTTGCAAGCGGAATTGCAGAGTTCTCTGCATGTGGCTCCAATGGTGCATGCAAGGGAATTTCCTCAAACTAGACACTTTTCTCAATAATGAGCTTGTTTGTTAAGGGATCTATTAGATTTTAACCCTTCACACTACCGAGATCCCATGAAGATGCATGCGGTGCTCTGAGGATCTATTTATTTCCTCTCTTCAGAGGGTACGTGGGCCCATGCACGTGATCCAAATATTAGGAAGTGGGTGACTTCTAGTTTGATGTCGCTTTATGCCTCAAAGGGATTCCTATCCTTGACAGATATTCAGGGATATCTATTATGAATTTAGTTAGCATAGTTAAGTGCCTCATCCCAAAGCTTGGAAGGAAGAGACATTGCATGCAACATGCAAGTGGCCATCTCTTTGAGGGATCTTTTCTTCCTCTCAGCTACTTTATTTTACTATGGAGTGTATGGTATTGTATGATGCAGTTGTATAATAATTAAAAAAAAAAAAAAAATTAGGGTCACGTCCAAGCCAGACACCAAATTGGTGTATGATACCCCCTTTTTTTTGGAACAAGGGACCCCTTCCACACAACAATTTGAATGCTAAATTCTACATAGGCATACATACCCTACCCCCCTCTGGATTTGAACCTATGACCTCCAAGAAGGAAACAAATGTTCTTAACCATTAGGACCCATACATGCCTCTGAAAAAATATGTTGGACATATCGATTCACATATTCCCCCCATTGTATGTGTGAAGGATCTTAATCTTCCTCCTCGATTGAGTCTCTACATGAGCTTTGAAGTATTTGAGATGCTCAAAAACTTTGGAATCTTGCTTGAGAAAATACACCCAAGTGTATCATAAGAAATCATCAATAAATGTAAGCATGTACCTCACCTTTTTGATGGACGGATGCATAAAGGGTCTCAAACTTCTCTTGAGGATGTTTGCTAAGAATGAAACCTTGAAAAACTCGTTTAGAAACTTGTATTTCAGGAAAGCATGTGACCATTCCCTGTTGGCTAATTTTTTCCATGTATTTGAAGTTTAGATGACCAAATATCTCATGCCAAAGTATACTATCATTATCATCATGCGTCGGTAGTAAAGAAGAATCATATTTAGCAATAAACTTACTAAATGTACAAAAAATGATACTGGTTATTTACCTCACCAACAACAATATTAAAGTTATCATGCATGTCATATATGGTTACAAAATCAGGTGTGAATTCCACCCTTTTTCTTATGCCAGAATGTGTTATCTGATAAATAGAGAGTAGATTCACAAAGAGTTTTAGAACATGAAATATGTTCTCAAAACTTCCATGTTGGAGTTCTACTCTCCCTTTTCCAATGAACTCTACTGGATTATCATCACCCATGAGGGTGGGACCTGTTTATGTAGTAATAGAAGATAAAAAAAAAATTGAGGTTGTCATATGATGGGATGCACCTAAATCATGGATCCATGCATTGGGAGAATAATTAATAGCAATTAAAGAATGATAATTACCTCTTTTGTCTGGCGATTGGTCTCCTGGCTTCTTCTTAGCATTCTTGGGAATGAAATCCTCGAGATTATTCTGTTGAAGCACCTTTTCCATGAGATCTATTGTCTTTTCATGCATGATGATTTAGGATGGTAGTCGTGGTTGCATTGAATGCATATTGACTTCCCTTTCTTTCCCTTTCCACCTTTGGAGCCGAAGGAATCATCAAGGGTTTGGAATTGCCTTCCTTGTTGTGTTTAGAATGTGCCTTTCCCTTTCCTTTCTACTTGGACTTTGGATTGAGTGTGTTGCTACTCTCATGCACAGCAAATGCATGCACATTGGAACCATTGATTGTCCCCATTTTGATGAGCTTATCTTTCTCGTGCATTAAGGACTCAATAAATTGATCCAATGTCATAATTTCCCATGTTGCTACTAAATTGAATCTCACTGTATGGAATGTTGATACAAACATAGCATACTCTGGAACAATTTTTTCCAAAATAGAAAGGAATCGATTGTTTTGAGTTGATTTGTCAATACCACATGCCTTTAGATGAAGAAGAAGGGACTTGAACTTTGTGAAGAAGTCTTGGATGTTATCAAAGCTTCTCGGATCCGAGGAATTCAACTCTAGCTCAAGCATGTGGCCTCTCATTTAATCATGTTTTCCAAGGAGATCCTCCAATTTTGTCCAAATCTCATCTGGAGTAGTACAAGCTTCAATGTGAAACAATATTACAAGGGAGATTGACATGCAAATAAGGCCATAGGCCTCATCCATGCAGTTGAGATACATGTTTTTATCGATAGTTGATGTTGGCTCAACCTCTGTAGCCATTTTTATTTGGTAGAAGCCTCTACATCTGAGCTGATGTATAATTTTTGGCTTCCAATTGAAATAGTTTTGTGGCATGAGAACAATTTCTGGAAAAAAACTCCATTCTTTTTTACTACATCTTCCTCCTGAACCTGCAAATAAAATTCTTATGTGCTTTCTCATAGTAGCAAAGCTCTGATACCATGTGAATTTTCATGGAAACTTGTCACAAAGTTCCTAGATAGTAGAAAAATCACACAAATCTTGCAAGAGAGAAGACAGAAAGAGAGAGAAGCTTGAGAATTACCTAGGTAAGTGTTTAATATGTCCAACGGTAATCCTTTTCTTACCAACCATTTTAGATCAAGATATGTATGGGCCATTCAATTGGTAAGCAGGTTATATGGTGAAAAGGTTTCAAGTCATATGAAAGTTGCCTAGGTGCCTATTATTTGTGAGATCGCTAAAAGAGGAAATATTTTTAATTGAACAACAATTTTATCTAATTCAATGGTAGAAGCAATTGGAAGGGTTGAGTTTAATACACTAAGGGGATCCAGAATTATATATGTCCTCTTATTTGTTAGATGTAATCTATTCTTACCATGCATAAGTGTCATCCACTAGTATAACTAAGGTGTAACTGAATCTAAACTGAAGAGGTAAAGCACCATATTTTATAGGTGCCCTAATTTTTAGGGGAAACCATGCATAAGTGTCATTCACTAGCACAATTGAGGTGTAACTGAAAGCACCCTATTTTGTAGTTGCCCTAATTTTTAGGGGAAAATTCTCAAGAGAGAATATTCTCATCTATGGAAGCACCCTCAACATTAGACTATCAACCTTAGGGAAATAATTACCTAGGTGAGTGTGTAATATCTCTAACAGTAATCCTTTTCTTACCAACCATTTTAGATCAAGATATGTATGGGCCATTCAATTGGTAAGAAGTTTATATGGTAAAATGCTTTGAGTCATATGAAATTTTCCTAGGTTCCTATGATTTATGATATCACTAAAAGACGAAAGATTTTTAATTGAGAAACAATTTTATCTAATTCATTGGTAGAAGCAATTGGAAGGGTTAAGTTTAATACACTAACAAGGGCTCCAGAATTCTATATGTCCTCTTATTTTTTAGATGCAATCTATGCTTGCAATTATTGGATAGGAACGAGATGGTCTTGGTCACCTGAGTAACCACCTATTCATGTTTATTTTAAGGATTTATGGAATCATAAATATAAGCATCACTTTTCTCTCATTTGTTATTGTTTTTTGGTCCCATTCTATGAACCCATATTCTATGTTCCCTACCCAATGATATCATCAAAAGTGGCTGAAATATTAAAGGACATTCGATATTGGTACCTAGATGAGCATTACACTTATACCAAATTCTATGGAACTCAAACACCTCATGCACTTCCTTCATATGTGCCTAATAGATTACTCATTTAGGAAATAGGATACCAAACAACTTTACATTGTTATAATTCTTTCCTAACCAAACATTAGAAGAATTTATGCCCTACTTATCTAATGTACATAGGCATGTACGGGTTGAAAAACTCTACCCGGGGAAAAATTGAAAGAGAAAGGATGAATAAATATCATTTACCATTAGAAAGGTTTCAAATTCATGACCCCTTGAACATTGTGGATGATCACAAGTCATAAATGAGAATTAATTCCCCTTGCAAGCATGAAAACAATGAGGTAAATGAATCCAAAAGGAGAGCACTTACCTTTGAATAAGTCTTGAACAAACTTCAGGCTTAAGAAAAGGAAAAGGAAAAGAAAAAAAAGGAAGAAGTTGAAATCATGGATGTTGAAAAATTGGCCCTCCAAGAGAAGAGGAAAGAGAAAGAGAATAAATATAGAAGATTTTAAAAAATCCAAAGCTAAAGAAAAGGCTAAGAAGAAATCAAAAACATAAGAAAAAATTTTGAAGGAAGAACTAGACAAGAATAAGGAATCCAATGCCAAGGTGAAGGCAAAAGTTCAAGCAGAAAGGAATAAAAAAAGCATAAGCTAAGAAAAAAAAGGAAGATGAAGTAGAATGCAAGTTGAAGCAAAGTCAAAAATAAATCAAGACCTAGAAGTTGAGATACTAAAGAAGGAAGCTAAAGCTAAAGCTCATGTTGAATTTGAAGCAAAAGAAGAGAAAAGAGAAGAATGGTTCAAAAAGGGAGTTGAAACCAAGGAAGAAGAACAATGGAGAATTCAAGAAGAAATAGAGAAGAAGGTTGAGATTGATGTCAGGGTAGAAAAGAGAAGACAAAAGGATGAAGTATATGTTGAGGGGGTCATATTCCCTTTAACTCAATAGTAGGAATCACACCTGGAGATGAGGCCCAATTAGACTCTTCTTCGTTTGGAATAATGTGATTCTTCATATTAATGGTTCGGCAATTGTTTGATGGGCATTAAGATTCTATTGGTTTTATTTACTTGGTATTTTCTATTTTTGGGACAGGTTTTCTAATGATATTATAGAAGGTGATTATAAATGGGTGGATTACAAAATTAATTATGTCAATTGATATGTATAAAGAGAACTTGTAGAATAAAATAGTCTTTCTTAAAGGAACTAAAGTAACAAATAGAAAATTTATTGATACATATATCTTCTTTGGAAATAATTCTTTGAAAAGACTATATAGTAGTCACCGCACATGTATGAAATAGCTTTCTTAAAGGCTTGTCAATTATAAAGAAGTAATTCCATATTTTCTATTTGTGATAGATAAAACCTTGAAATACATTGACATGCATATTTAAACAAGAAGATGAGAAATCAATATGGAAAACATTCATTTACTAGATAACTTGGTCACTGAATATCTTACTAGACATCGATACAAGATGATCCATGGTAGAACAATCCATAATGCAAACATAGATCACATAATTGGTTTTGAAATCAATTCCAAGTTGTACTGGAGCTTCAATATTAACTATCGAAATAATTCTTGAATACAATAAACAACAAAATTGATTGACTGCAAAAAGGTCCTTTATATCTGAAAAACTCGTTTATTTATACAAATTAAAACTCAAGAAAATTGCCACCTTAGTGGCTTAAAATAGGTAAATATCAGTTCGAGTCATGATGATTCAGGCAATCTGAGGGTTTTTAATATTGCATGTCCGTCTACATAGTCGGTCCATTCCCTAAAGAGTTGAGTGAAACTTTCAGCGAATAGAAACTTGTGTTGGTCCATTTGAATACTTAGCTTGTGCTTGTTGTCATGGAATCAAAGGGTGTACTTCTTCATTATGTTAGTTAATCATTTCATTCGATCTATGGCCTTGACCTGGAAGACAACGTATATTTTCATGTGCCCCATTTCCATAGCAACAATTTTCTATATCTTTTCTTTGTACTTGTCGACCAACTGCTGCAAATCGGATAACACCTCATCGATCACCGGAAACTCAAAAGGAGAGATTAAAATTGGCATTTGGATACTTGCCATCGACTAATTCATCTTGTCCTAGACTCGAAATTAGCATTCCCATTCTTCATCAACTATGGCTTTGGGTTCATCCAAAATTTTGGCCCAATGTTTAGTTGTTGAGTTTATTTGAGCCATCCGCCCATTTGATAGCAGTTCTATATGATGGTCCTCTACGCCCTTGTCTTCCTGCACTGCTCAAATGAACTCAACTTTCTCTAAGGTTCCATCTCCCTTCATGTCCCACCAATTTATATATTGATAAGTTATCTCAAACATCAAGGAATCCTACTACATAGCTACTTCCTTCATTATAAAATATTCTTGCACCTTTATACATCTGTCATTTATTTCCAATAGGTCTGCCTTAAATTTTATTTCTCCCCCGGCCTCTTGGTGGCATCGTACATGGTGCTTGAGAGAGGCTATTTCCACTCTCTCTTGCTCTAGTTCTCTTTATTCCACCACTTCCTTATCATAAGAGGCATGAGAGATAGCTAAGAATGTTGAGTAGAGTTGGCTTGCCTTAGCCTTCTTAATATCTATGATGACTTCTGTTATCATGCTCAGCACACCACTATCTAGTGTGACCTTCCTTTTTCTGTGATTTCTTTTTACTATAGATCTCTGCTTTTTTTCATAAGTGAAGATCTTTAATTCATCCATATCCTCAATTGGTTGAGGGATGGGTCAATATCCCCAAGACAATATGTTGTTTATACTCCAGGAGTATAAAAGTGCTCTGATACTAGGTGTTGAGTGCAATCTATGTTGTATAAATTCTCAACGATTTAATGTCAACCAGGAGCTCATAATCTTAGAGCCACAACACAATATGTGCGAGGATTTGAATTTGTCTATTCTAAACTACTAAAGCAAAGAACATAAAAATAACATGAATATACAAATGACAATTTTTACCTACTATATACAACACATAGGTGTATTGGCATCAGTGCATGGGAGGCCTTCCATCCTTCAGTAAGTACACCTTAATCTTAACACAAGATAGAGATCAAAATGGAAGCATGTCTTGTATTCAAAAGAATATGATTACATCTTCATTCCAATATAAAATCTCCTCTCTACTAACCTAAAGAGTCAACCTATCAATTCAAAACATGAGGATTTCCCAAACTTCACACACCTATATCTATATATCCTTTGAAAGGAGAAGACTCTCCTATTTATACAATAACATAAGAAGCTACCCATTAATGGAGATCCATATTCTCTCCCTAGATCCATAAAATCTTATATAGTTACAACCAAATGGAAAATGATGAGACCCATATCCTCCTTGACCTTTATCCAAATCTCCTTCCATATCTTGGAGGGAATTCGAATTTTAGTATTGGAGGCCACATAAGGTGTCTTGGAAGCTTCAAATCACCTACATGTCCACCAAACTCATTCTAATTGTTAGGTATAAGTATAAGCATATTATTTTCTAAAAGTTTAACCACAAAATCCACTTTAAAATGTTAAGAATTAATAAACTTTGGAAAAACATAGTTATACTTATACCTAACAATTATGAGATAAATGTAATGTGGAGGTGGAATGAAGGTGACATGAAGGTAATATGGAGAGAGTAATGTGAGAGGTGTTGGTGAGATAATGGAGTGAGAATGGGAACTATTTTTGGGAATATATACCCCCAAACTGAAGATATTGCGTGTCCTCATGCAATCTATTCTGATACTTATGCTTGAGCTTTGGCTCAAACTCTGCATGATATCATTTACTTAACTTTTGAAAAGTGTTTTTGATGAACTGCAACTTGGTTTGGTTTACTTGTGTTTCAACCATATTTTGTTTGTTGCATTCAACTTTAATGTATGATGTTTGCATATTGATAATGTGATTTTTAATGCAGAGTATTTTTGTTGGAATGCACCATGGTTGGTTCTTGTGTGAAAACTTCATGATTTTGTTGGCATCAATTATCTTTTGAAAGTACATGCTTCTTTTGAAAAATCCATTTATATGCTCATGATGATGTAATAGTAAATATATCTTGAAAGTATGTGGGCTTTGAATGTGATATGAATGTTTTATGAATGTGGTAACATATGAATGTGAATGTATTTCCCACCTTAACTGATGGTTTTGGCAATTTGACAAAATGTGGAAAGGAAGTGAAGTTTTTCCCAAAATTATCATTCTAACTTTTCAAAGAATTAAATGGTTAAAAGTTAGAAAATATCATCCCTTAACTTACCCTTTCAAAAATGGATGAAAGTTGTGCACATGTGGCTGCAAGATTCTGTTCATAATCTTCTTTACTTTGTTGTGAAAATGGTGGATGAGGTCAAAAGAGTGAATCTTTTATTGTTCTTTGCATTTGTTGTTGGATATTTTTCTTTGAATGTTGAATGTAGCTGGCTGCTGTAATCATTCTTGGATCTTTTCTCTCTGCTTTGCTAAATCTGGCTATTTGGATCTTCTCACCTAGATAAATCACATTTGTTGGATCTTCCTAAAGATGTTGAAATGTTGTTGTTGAATCACGATTGAAAATGTATAAGGCTTAGGAGGTATACAAAATTCGGAATTTACACTTTCCCCCCTAACCTTATTTATTGACTTGTCCTCAAATTCGTTTACATGAAAGTAATTGCATCCCTCTGCTACAAAATGATTGGTTTTCAAGTCTTCAATGCTCATTGGAATAATTCTTGTCATGTGAATAAATGTTTCAGTGTTGAACATAACAAGAAATTTTTAACTTAGTGGCCATTGATGGATACCACTAGTCAACACAAGAGCTACCACCATTGATTCCAATGGGAGACAAGATGCCCCGAACACATCTTTCTAAGTATGAATGAATTTTGTTGTTTTCGAATACTTAGAAGATCCGATGAACAAAGGGAATTGTGTAATTTGCATTTTATGGCATGATGGCTTTATACTTAAGTCATACAAAGCTTGGGGTGTTTAGAAAAATATTTGAATAAGGACTCAATGGTGTATGGAAGCATGGTTTTATTTGCAAGTGTAGGAGAAAGTAAACCGATAATGAATGGGTAAAGTGGACCAAATAGCTTGTAGATGACCTTGGTTGGTTTATTGGTGGGTTAGTATTGAAGAAAAATGTAGTGAAGTGTATGTGGTAATGGAAAATGGATAATGACTCTAGCTAGAAAATAAAATGAATTATGGCTTCAATTTCTCAAATGTAAGCAAATCTGCTCTTTAATTTTTGGACTTTTTGCTAAAATAATTGAGTTTGACCAGCATTGACCAGCTACTTGTAGAAGTGGAATTCAAGGGTGGATAGGTATTTCACCATCCTTGTACATTTAGAAAAAACCGACTCTTTAATTTTGCTAACTTTGTCATGCAGCATGTCAAACCATTAAGCTATTATAGGAATTTGCAAGAATTTGTAATTTTCTGGAAATTTTGGTTATAATCGTGAATTTGGTTTTCTTAGAGTTTCTCATGAAATTTGTATTTGGAAGACCAATTGTCATCACAATGTAATATCCTTATTGATCACTTGATTAACATATAACCTGCGAAAAAAAACTGTGTAGAAAGAAAACATAAGTGTGTGTTCAAGAAGAAATGGCCATTTCCTTCATGATTCTTATGCAAAAATTTTGTACCAAATAAATCAGGTTAAGAAAAATCAAAGTGTTTAAATTAACTCAATTCGCCCGATATTAATATCAGTCCATTCTTAAAAGAAATAACCATGAAAAGTAAATTTACTCGCTGCTTTTGTCCGAATGTACATATTGCATGGAAAGAGCCGTTACCAGGTTGGCCGATAGATATGGTGCCGCACTACATCATATCAACTTCATGCTCCACCAAGTCATGGAATCTATTGGGCATCTGCCAGATGAGACAACCAGATGATCGCCTTCAACATATTATCACTGAAGAATAATTCCCTCGTAAATTGTCCAGAGAGACGTCAACAACAACCCATATTGAGTCTTAATGTTGCTTGCAATATCTCACAAATTAAATCTCTCGGGTAGGCTCTAGTGGAGAGGGTACTTGAAACTCCACATGCATCACTTGAAAAGCACCATTGTAGTTGCCGAAATTTAGTGTGCGATTTTCTCCATGGAAGTGGGATTTATGTCACCGGCCTTACTCCTCACGGCGGGGCTGCATCTTCTCCCTTCCCATTTCATTTTTCATCTCGGATTTTCATTCACCATTTGCACCATCCCGAAGCTTCTTTGTTAATCTCAGAAGTAGAAGCATCTTGTTCAGGCTGAGTGTTCAACTTAGCAACCTAAACAGGTTGTTTCTTACTACCAAAAAGCACCTTGTAAAATGCTATCAATATAACCAACAAAACAGCTACCAAAATGTTGATTGTCAAATTTGGTTTCTTTTCATCTTGCTCAATTAAGTCAATAATTTTCAACATTCATCGAGTATTGTTTGTTCAAGGATTTGAGGGAAAGGATTTGATTCGAGGAGCTAAAATTTAGCGTGGGGTTTTATTTTGTTGCTATTTTTTATCTGTGGATATAATTAGTCTCAGCAATCTTTAAAGATGGTGGTAAAAGACACGCGAATCGTTAAGAAGGCTACTCCTGAGAGGATACCGCTGAGAAGGGTTCGTAACGGCCCTCGATCGGAGAATAAATTGTCATTGAAAGATATCGATCATTTTACATAAATGAGGATTGTCATCAAAAACATACCTGATAATGTATTGTCTTTCTGCGTCCCGATTTTATGCCCCGGACAATGCTTGAAAACCCTCACGTTCACGTAGATTAGCGTCTTTAAAGTAATTTTCGTTTTTCTCTCTTTGAATTTCTCGATTCACTACTCAATCACGGTCAGATTTGACTCAGTTTGGAAAATTTCAGTTTGGTAAATGGCACGAGCGGAAATGAAGAAGGGTTTCTTCAGAAAAATACGCGGCAATCCATCAAATAAGCTTAAAATAAAGATTTCGAGATTTAGATGGATTTGTGCCTCATGAATCTCGGTGTATGATCCATGGCTCTCTTCACGTCTCCAATGTAAAGGCACGCCGCGATGGCGATGGCATTTCTCTTTAACGTGTTTGCCCACTTTTGAAGTCGTCTCCTGTGATGATACTGTTCTTTATAATTGCTAAATCGATCAAGCCTAGAACGAAGGTGTTTTGAGAGTTATGGATTTATGAAGGAACATTCTCTCACGAATCGCGAGGCCAAACCATAGAAAATTAGATGGTGAGATCTGGATGTTTCTTTCGGAGAAACGAAAGCGAGGGTCTCCTCAAGCGCCGCGATAACATCATTGTATCGTTTGGTATTAGCAGTCCATAGTACGACTTCATTTTTTATTTGAAATCTCTGATATCTTGGAAAGTCTTTTTCGTTTTCAATTTCAGTTTGATGGATGAGGCGTGTCAGTTCCACAGAGAAGATGAGAGGTGTGAAGCCGATCAAGACCCGAAGAGTATCGGGCATTGACTGTTGCTTATGGCTATGTATGTTGAATCATCAACTGCTTGGGTCAAATTGTGGTCAGTCTCAAGTATTTTGATAGAAATTCTTTCCTTTATGATGGATAATAGTCACGCATAGACATGCAAATCCTTTTGTGTGTTGCAAAGCGCCCATTTGGAGTGATCATACTGATGCATGGAGGCTTGTATGGATACTCGGGAGGAAACTTAACTTTCCCATGATAAACTCCACCTGCAAATAGTGTACCCTCACTTCCCCCTAGTACATAATGCCACTTAAGAATATCACTTGGAGAAGGATGTGCTACAACATTAGGAAATAGGTTCTTTACAAAGCTGAATTCTTTAGGATATTGACACACGTTGTTTATGCCATTCGACAAGTGCAACAGACCACACTTGGATTCACTTGAATTCTCTAAAAGCAACAATACCAATGACCCAACTCGATGCGCCTCACTCTCACTTTGCTCACGCTATCACGAAAGATCAGGCGGGGATTCGATCCTTACAGGTAATGCATGCTCTTGAGAGAAGCGAGGATTCTTTGCTTGCTTTCAGCTCAATGGAAACACTCACGACACACAATTGATTTTTGGAGTCTCTTTTATCATGATCGTATCTTAAAAGAATTTTTCTTTATTTAAAATTCAATAATGTATTATCTTCTTTAGATAGTAAAATGTTGCATATGTTAGTTGCACCAGTTGTCTTGTTACCAATCAACCCTTGCCCTATATTATTGAGTGTGGAATGTTGGTCCAAAGAGTCTTCTACACAGGTATTTCTTTCCTGGTCAATTTCTTCTCAGTTTGACTAGATATTCTACTTTTTGCATAAGAGGGATGTTTCCAAGTAATTTAACTATGATCAGCGCTGACTCTGGAAGAGGAGAGTTGTAAGCTAGGCTCTGCAGACAGTCCAAAAGAAGCTCTTGTAAGAGTGTCTTTTGAACAGGACCTTGCCAGAAAGAAGTATTTTCCTCCACTGATTTGTATTCTCCTACGCTCACATTTGCTTTTCTAAACATTTCCAAATCCTTGAGAAGCTGCGTCACCAAAAAAAAACAAGGTCATGAGTGTGTGGATGTTTAATTCCTTAAGTATGTTGCCCCCATGCCTCGCTACCCAATACTTTTTCTTCAATTCTCCACTCCACCATTCTTACGCTTTTACTTCACAATAATTCTTCTCTAAAGCTTATGCGGGACAATGATGCTTAGGCTACAAAACCAAACTAAATACAAGATGCTTGAGGTTTTGAATTTGTGATCGGTTATCTTCTAGATAGCAAGGGTGTTAAGGTTAACTTACCAATTTTCTTGGATAAAGATCAAGTGGCATGTCAAACAATGTTAACTTTGGCGTACAAATAATTGCAAATTTCTTATAATCCATGAAATGCGCAGATCAATTTTCCAACGAGAGTATTTTTATTTGAAACAAATCGATTGATTTTCTGATCTACCTGATCGTACAAAGCGCAGGAAGAGAGCATACTAATCTCTTGATTTGTTTTTTATTTATCTCGAGGTTTTTTTTATTTATGTAGGTTAGCGTAAACACATTCAAGATTTGCGACAAAAGAAAAATCTACGAGATCGTTTTTTTTTTTATTTTTAATCTATTCTATATTAACTTTGAAGATTTTTTATTTTCTATAGAGTAAAAGAATGCTTCAATTAAATGCATCCATCTAAGGACTAAGAATTTGAAAATGCTCACATCAAGATTTAAAATGTTTACTTGATTGTTTGCAGGGATGTGAGTAACTTGTTTCATCCTTGTATTTGGTGCAAGGTTCTTTTGAAACTAATCTTTGATATTATCCTTGCTCTCCAAGAAGTGCACGACATCATCTTCAAATTCTCATTAAGTAGATGAGTTAATGAAATAGAAGGTTTTAAAAATTGAATGTGAAACTAACTAAATTATGGGAAAAAAATGTCAACTTAAACTTCTTTATGAAGATCATGCTATCACCGGATTTCACAAATTAGTCCATAAAAGAAATAACTCTTGAACTAATATAGGAGTGTTGTATATATAAGAAATGTTAAAACTCCATTCAAAGTTACATTCATAGATTCCTTATCACATATCAACGACTTCTCTTCATTCAATCAAAAGAGAAAGCATTCAAACTAGTCTAAATTGTTTAACTAGTTTAGATCTTTGTAAATACCAAGAAAGACTAAACTCTTATTAAAGAGATGTATTCATAGTTTTTTTTACATTTATCAACAACTTAACTAGTTCTTTTAAAATAATAAAAAAAAAATTAAATAAACAACCAAATAGCAAAGGCCCATTACCTTACTGTTGAAGCAAAGATTCATATTGAATTCTCATTCAAGAAACTATTCATAATATGAAAAACAATGTTCTAACAATTAGATATGGAAAGTAAACCTATCTAACTAAACTTCAATCCTAGCTTGTGCCTCCCCGGCAATGGTAAAATGTTGGGTGCAATCTATGTCATATAAATTCTCAACGATTTAATGTCAACCAGGAGCTCATAAGCTTTTAGAGGCACAACACAATATGTGAGAGGATTTGAAGTTGTCTATTCCTAAACTACTAAAACAAGAACTAAAAAATAACATGAATATACAAATGACAAAATTTTACCTACTATATACAACACATAGGTTTACTGGCATCAGTGCATGGGGGGCTTTCCATCCTTCAGTAAGTACACCTTAATATTAACACAAGATAGAGATCAAAATGGAAACATGTCTTGTATTCAAAGAGATATGATTACATCTTCATTCCAATATAAAATCTCCTCTACATAACCTCAAGAATCACCCTATCAATTCAAAACATGAGCATTTCCAGGACTTCACACACATCTCTCTATATCTCCATCTATCTCTATATATGCCCTATATATCCTTTTGAAAGGAGAAGGCTCTGCTATTTATACAAGAACATAAGAAGCTACCCCATTAGTGGAGATCCACTATTCTCTCCCTAGATCCAAAAAAATCTCATATAGTTACAACAGCTAAATGGAAAATGATGAGACTTTTATGTCCATCGCTGACCTTTATCCAAATCTTCTTCCATACCTTGAAGGGAATTCGAATTTGAGTATTGGAGGCACATAAGAGTGTCTTGGAAGCTTCAAATCACCTACACATGTCAACAAGCTCATTCTAATTGTTAGGTATAGGTATAAATATAGCTATGTTCTAAAGTTTAACCACAAATTATTGTCCTTTAAAAATGTTAAAAAATTAATAAACTTTGGAAAAACATAGTTATAGCCCAATTATGAGATAAATGTAATGATGTGGAGGTTAGATAGAAGGTGACATGAAGGTAATTAATTGTTAGGTATAAGTATAAGTATATTATGTTCTAAAGTTTAACCACAAATCCACTTAAAATGTTAAGAATTAATAAACTTTGGAAAAACATAGTTATAACCCAATTATGAGATAAATGTAATGATGTGGAGGTGGAATGAAGGTGACATGAAGGTAATATGGAAGTAATGTGAAGGTATTGGTGAATAATGGAGTGAGAATAGGAACTATTTTGAGGCCAAACACTAGGTCATGAGTAATCTCATTCGCGGGGAATCCCTTCCTACGTTCTTTACTATATGATTGAGATTATCAGTATTTGTGACATTTTCTTGGGCATTTTCCTTTTTCTCCTTCCCTACATCCTCTCCTAGCATTGATGAGCCACATGGTAAACTTTCATTGTGTTTCTCATTTTTCTCACCATCTTCTAGGGTTTTCTTGGAAGTGGTGTTGATTTCATGTTTTCCTTTTTATCCTGCTCTGTATCAACTTCATTTGTTTCATTGTCATGATTATAATTGTGTTTCAACTCACCATTTATCCCAATGCCATTGTTCTTCTTGTATTTATTCTCACCACCCCGGTTGCTTTCACCTTCCTGGTCATCTGTAACTTTTCCTTTTCCTCCTAGTGAAGACACCTTGTGATTATGCCCATAAGGTAGCATTTGCTTTGACTCATTGTTATTTGAAGAAGTTTCAACTTTGCCTTGGTGAGAGGGATCATTATTTTCTGAGTGAGAGTCATCTTTCCCTTTGCTTCCATTCTTCTCTTCATCTCCATATTTTTCCTCATTCCCACCTTTCTCACCTTCTTCATTCTTCTCCTTTGATGGGATTGATGGAGTTTCCTTGGAACTGGTGTTTTCATTGATGATGGGGACACAAAATTCTTCCCCTTTCTCTTCTTCTCCTATCAGGTTTATGATTTCACCAGTCTTCACCGTGGTAGTTGGTTTTCTTTTCTCTTCACCATTCTTTTGCTCCTTTTCTGCCTTTTCTTTCTCTAATCACTCCAATTCTTCTTTCTTATGCCATCTCTCTGCTTCTTCTTGGATCCTCTTCATCTCATCATCCCATCCTTTCTCTTGTTGTAGCTTCAATTCCCATTCTTGTTGTCAGGACTTCTTCTCCTAATCTCTCTTTCTTTTTTCAATAAATTCAAGCTCCCTTTGCTTCTTTTCATCTTTCCTTCTATGTTCGGCAAAAGATTCATGTTCTACCTCTTCCTACTCTTCTTTGATCCTGATACACATTATTTTCGTTACCCATGTGACCATTAATGATGTACACCTATCCTTTGTCTTTAGAAGGATCAATGGCCTTAATCCCTAAAGAAGAATGAAGACACATTTTTCCAGAAAGATAAATTATATTTTCCTTTGTGAAAAACCTTATAAAGAAGGATCGTCGCACCCTGCTCAACTTTGAGGGTGCGATGATCTAGGATCGATGTAGGTTGCACCACAGTTTCCTGCGATAACATCACAGTTTTCTCAGTATTGAGGGTGCGACGATTTCTCGTACAAAGGAAAAAAAGAATCTTCTCAGTGCTTCTAGAATAAGAATCTTCGAGGGTGAGTTGGCCTTCGGTCGGTTTGGATCTAAGTCACATCCCTGATCTCATGGAATCATCCTAACCTCCCCACTCTATCCTTCTCAGTTTATAAAAGGAGAGTTCTCATGGGGAAATTTATCTTTGGAATGGTTAGAGAATTTTTGGAACTTTAGATTAGTTACAGATATTCAGCTAATGAGACATTAGTCTAGCCAAGAGCTTGGATTAGCTTCAGCTATAGCTATTTCATATGGAGTNTATGTTGGCTTTGAGCTTTTCTTTTTCAAGTTGAAATTGTGAGTGGATTTCAAATCTATAGTCTCGGGACCCATGGAGCAGAAGTGTGTGGGAAGCAAGGGACTGTTGGAAGGGACCTTACAACATCAAGGAAATGGTTGTATTCTCCTTTTCATATTCTTAATACAGTAATATATTTCTTTCCCATAAAATTGTCCTTATTTTATTATATGATTCCTTAATCACATACATAGGTTTTGTTAAGTATACATTATTTCTTTCACTTCGTTGGATTATGTATTCTCATGGGTTCAGAATCCCATAATACTCACGACGGAGTGAGGACAAATGACATTTAAAAGGTATGTCATTTATCCCTTGTTAGTTAGTATGCTTGATAATTAAAACATAGGGGAAATTTTATATTATGTCTTGTTTTGTTCTAATTTCTTGTTGAAGTTAGGGAGATTTGTTAGTGTCAGGACTTACCGATTTGACTGATAACAAAATTGGCGACCATGCTGGGGAACATCCTCTTTTGGTATTTTCTTCCTTTTTTTTTTCTTGCCCGTTTTAGTTAATTTCATTCTCGAAGTCTTTGGGTGATCCATATTGACACCCTGATCCTGAAATTTCATTGAGGAACTCTGTCTTCTTTTCACTTTTTCCTCATTTTTCGTCATCGTCGCATCCTACTTTTGAAAACCAGAGCGACGACGTTGCACTATGTATTTCCCATTTCCTGCGACGACCCTTGATAGTCTCATTGTGCTCTTTTGTATCCTGCAACAATTCTTGTAGAAATGTTTTCGAGTGACAATCAAATTTTTCCTCTTTTCCGAGATCTTAAATTTGGTTTTGGGGTGGATTTTTTAGTCTGGTTACAGTTTGCTTGACATCATCTTTTCTACTTTTAGCCATCTCTACTTTTTTCTAGCTTGATTTATTTTGAAAGATTTGATCTCTTGCTTTGAGTGTCTTTCAGTTACGAAGAATCTTTGTTTTTCTTTAGAATTATTTAGTGAAAGATCACTTCCTTTTCTGAACATTTTGTTTTAAAAGAAAAATTGTAGTTTGGGTTGCTTTTGTTTTGAAGCTTGTTATTACTTTTAGTGTATCTTTGAAATAGAATCTTTAATTTCTTTATTTTCATTAGATTGGGGGCATTTTTGCATTTGAAGTAGAGAAATTGCATGGTTTTTGGCATTTTTTGGTCTTGAATTCTTAAAACAATTTCCCCCTCGTGGTCGGGAGAGCCAAGAATCATGTACTGGTGTATAGTCTCTTTGGCTCATTTATTGAAGATCTTGATATCAATGAGTTTAAGAAAAGTTTGGGACATTGTGCATCTGGGAATGATAAATGTTTTCTCCTTATCGTAATATAGCTTTCATCGAAGTGAAATATTTTCATTCTCATTTCTTTGCATTGTTTAGAGTCGGTCAAAACATCATTTAGTCCACACCATTTTTCTCTTGAGTAACAACAGCCTTAAAAATAAAGCACTTATAAAAATTGATTAGACATTTTTATATTTTTTGGTAGCAAGCCTACATTAGATTAGTTGTATGGATTTGGAATAGGTGTGAAAGATAACTTTCCAAAGCTGCAAACAAACATAGAATATTGAGTTAGGGAGCGGTGAAATCCACTTATTTCATTTTTTCTTGGGAAGCCCTTCTCACATAAGGGTCAATCATGAGGTCACATTAGTGCCAACAGAGTTACTAACCCTGCTTTGTTGGTCCTGGTGTAGTGATTGTGCGTATTATTGGGGGTCACTTGAGAAGAAAATCTTGTGCAGACCTTCTCAATTCGATTTTAGGCTTAGATACCCTACCTTTGCATGTATATCAGATTGTTGATTGTTTCCCCAAGCATCATTTTTGTATTTGGTAACCTTAGTGTCCTTTCTCTTTAGGTTCTTTACATGAGGTGACGGTGAAGGGGAAAGTCTTTGTTGTACCTAGAATCGACATTGGCCAAAATCACTCAGGCTCCTTGGAGGGTGTACCCACGATTATGTCTAGAATCTTGCACTAAGTCATAAGTCCGTTAAGAAGGTCCTCAATGTAACTTTTCCACCCGCTCTATCTCAAGCCTTTCCTACTTTGATCCCGCGACGTTGGATTTCATCACCAACTAGTGCGTTCATTGTGAGAAAGTTTTGTTTTCTTGTTTGCTTCCTAGATTTTTAGCGTGTGATGTTTGTTTTCCCTTGTAGACTGTAGGTTGGATCTGTGTTTATATGGCGTTGGTACCTGGAACAACCAATAAATGAACCCCTTCCCTAGGGGAACCTTTTGTTTTTACTTCTTATGGAAATGTTGGTCCTCCTTACATCGCTACTTTGAACCTTACAGGTCTCATGATTAGATTTTTGATGTGGTTGTTTTCTGCTCTGGTAATCCCAAATGTAGTGAGTGATCCAATTATAAGCACTCCCCCCCAAGAGCATCAATCTCATGTTGATCCTTCACTTTCTTCACCAGTAATATCTTCTTCGCCTTCTTCACTTGCAAGGTCTTCTTCCGCTTCATGTTCTTCATCGAGTGAAAGCTCTAAATCTAGTAACCCGATGGATAAGAAGAAGAAGAAAAGACATGTTAAGAAGAAGAAAAATCAGCAAGGGTCTAAACTTCCAACAATTTCTAGACATGTTGGAAGACAACCAGTTACTGATTATCGTGTTGGGAGTGTTGATGATCCCAAGACAACTCAAACACGTAATACCAAGTACCCTTGCAAGCTTTGTAAGGGTATCCATCTTCTTAAGAATTTCCCTGGTCTATACAAGGTTATAAAATCATGGTCTACACACCCCCACCAACCCATGTCATCAACCTCTGAACAACATGTTGATAACCTCCCGTCAACTATTCAAAATATAGTTGGGGAGAAGAAAAGTAGAGTCAATTTCCTGTGTAGGATATGTGGAGGGAGTCATCAAACACACATTTTCCCTCATATGGACAAAGCCTCAAAATTACTGGAAGACATGACTATTTCCCAGCCTCAACTTCCGGTTTCTTACCGTAATTTTTCTCTCAACCCACTTGTATTTGATGGGATGATCAATTTGGTCCCTTCGTTGGTCAGTATGGTTGATCATGTGGTTAATATGGTCACGTCCTTAGTTGAACCAGTTGAAAAAGTGGTCGATCTGACAAAGTGATCCTCTTCATCTCATCATCCCATCCTTTCTCTTGTTGTAGCTTCAATTCCCATTCTTGTTGCCAGGACTTCTTCTCCTAATCTCTCTTTCTTTTTTCAATAAATTCAAGCTCCCTTTGCTTCTTTTCATCTTTCCTTCTATGTTCGGCAAAAGATTCATGTTCTATCTCTTCCTACTCTTCTTTGATCCTGATACACATTATTTTTGTTACCCCTATGACCATTAATGATGTACACCTATCCTTTGTCTTTAGAAGGATCAATGGCCTTAATCCCTGAAGAAGAATGAAGACACATTTTTCCAGAAAGATAAATTATATTTTCCTTTGTGAAAAACCTTATAAAGAAGGATCGTCGCACCCTGCTCAACTTTGAGGGTGTGACGATCTAGGATCGACGTAGGCTGCACCACAATTTCCCACGAGAACATCGCAATTTTATCAGTATTCAAGGTGCAACGATTTCCCGTACAAAGGAAAAAGAGAATCTTCTCAGTGCTTCTAGAATAAGAAGCTTCGAGGGTGAGTTGGCCTCCGGTCGGTTTGAATCTAAGTCACATCCTTGATCTCATGGAATCATCCTAACCTCCCCACTCTATCCTTTTCAGTTTATAAAAGGAGAGGAGTTCTCATGGGGAAAGTTATCTTTGGAATGGTTAGATAATTTTTGGAACTTCAGATTAGTTACAGATATTTAGCTAATGAGATATTAGTCTAGCCAAGAGCTTGGATTAGCTTCAGCTATAGCTATTTCATATGGAGTGTTTGGTCCTATGTTGGCTTTGAGATTTTCTTTTTCAAGTTGAAATTGTGAGTGGTTTTCAAATCTACAGTCTCGGGACCCGTGGAGAAGAAGTGTGTGGGAAGCAAGGGACTGTTAGAAGGGACCTTACAACATCAAGGCAATGGTTGTATTCTCCTTTTCATATTCTTAATACAATAATATATTTCTTTCCCATAAAATTGTCCTTATTTTATTATATGATTCCTTAATCACATACATAGGTTTTGTTAAGTATACATTGTTTCTTTCACTTCGTTGGCTTATGTATTCTCATGGGTTCAAAATCCCATAATCCTTACGACGGAGTGAGGATGATGCTAGCGAGGAAAAATGACATTTAAAAGGTATGTCATTTATCCCTTGTTAGTTAGTATGCTTGATAATTAAAACTTAGGGGAAAATTTATATTATGTCTTGTTTTGTTCTAATTTATTGTTGAAGTTAGAGAGATTTGTTAGTGTCAGGACTTACCAATTTGTCTGATAACAAAATTGGAGACCATGCTAGGGAACGTCCTCTTTGGGTATTTGCTTCCTTTTTTGTTTTTTTCTTGCCTGTTTTAGTTAATTTCATTCTCTAAGTCTTTGGGTGATCCATATTGACTCCTTGATCTTGAAATTTCATTGAGGAACTTTGTCTTCTTTTCACTTTTTCCTCATTTTTAGTCATCGTCGCATCCTACTTTTGAAAACTAGAGCGAGGACATCGCACTGTGTATTTCCCATTTCCTGCGATGACCCTTGATAGTCTCATTGTGCTCTTTTGTAGCCTGCAATGATTCTTGTAGAGATGTTTTCAAGTGACAGTCAAATTTTTCCTCTTTTCCCAGATCTTAAATTTGGTTTTGGGGTGGATTTTTTAGTCTGGTTACAGTTTGCTTGACATCATCTTTTCTACTTTTGGCCATCTCTGCTTTTTTCTAGCTTGATTTATTTTGAAAGATTTTATCTCTTGCTTTGAGTGTCTTTCAGTTACGAAGCATCTTTGTTTTTCTTTAGAATTATTTAGTGAAAGATCACTTCCTTTTCTGAACATTTTGTTTTAAAAGAAAAATTGTAGTTTGGGTTGCTTTTGTTTTGAAGGTCGCTATCACTTTTAGTGTATCTTTGAAATAGAATCTTTAATTTCTTTCTTTTCATTAGATTGGGGGCATTTTTGCACTTGAAGTAGAGAAATTGCATGGTTTTTGGCATTTTTTCGTCTTGAATTCTTAAAACAATTTCCCCCTCGTGGTCGGGAGAGCCAAGAATCATGTATTGGTGTATAGTCTCTTTGGCTCATTTATTGATATCAATGAGTTTAATAAAAGTTTGGGACATTGTGCATCTGGGAATGATAAATGTTTTCTCCTTATCGTAATATAGCTTTCATCGAAGTGAAATATTTTCATTCTCATTTCTTTGCATTGTTTAGAGTCGGTCAAAACATCATTTAGTCCACGCCATTTTTCTCTTGAGTAACAACAGCCTTAAAAATAAAGCGCTTATAAAAATTGATTAGACATTTTTATATTTTTTGGTAGCAAACCTACATTAGATTAGTTGTAGGGATTTGGAATAGGTGTGAAAGATAACTTTCCAAAGCTGCAAACAAACATAGAATATTGAGTTAGGGAGTGGTGAAATCCACTTATTTCATTTTGTTTTGGGAATCCCTTCTCACATAAGGCTCAATCATGAGGTCACATTAGTGCCAATAGAGTTACTAACCCTGCTTTGTTGGTCCTAGTGTAGTGATTGTGCGTATTATTGGGGGTCACTTGAGAAGAAAATCTTGTGCGGACCTTCTCGATTCAATTCCAGGCTTAGATACCCTACCTTTGCATGTATATCAGATTGTTGATTGTTTCCCCAAGCATCATTTTGTATTTGGTAACCTTAGTGGCCTTTCTCTTTAGGTTCTTTACATGAGGTGACGGTGAAGGGGAAAGTCTTTGTTGTACCTAGAATCGACATTGGCCAAAATCACTCGGGCTCCTTGGAGGGTGTACCCACGATTATGTGTGGGATCTTGCACTAAGTCATAATTTTGTTAATAAGGTCCTCAATGTAACTTTTCCACCCACTCTATCCCAACCCTTTCCTACTTTGATCCCGTGACGTTGGATTTCATCACCAACTAGTGCGTTCATTGTGAGAAAGTTTTGTTTTCTTGTTTGCTTCCTAGATTTTTAGCATGTGATGTTTGTTTTCCCTTGTATACTATAGGTTGGATCTGTGTTTATATGGCGTTGGTACCCGGAACAACCAATAAATGAACCCCTTCCCTAGGGGAACCTTTTGTTTTTCCTTCTTATGGAAATGTTGGTCCTCCTTACATCGCTACTTTGAGCCTTACAGGTCTCACGATTGGATTTTCGATGTGGTTGTTTTCTGCTCCAGTAATCCCAAATGCAATGAGTTCTTTAATTATAAGAACGCCCCCCCCAAGAGCATCAATCTCATGTTGATCCTTCGCCTTCTTCACCAGTAATATCTTCTTCGCCTTCTTCACTTGCAAGGTCTTCTTCCGCTTCATCTTCTTCACCGAGTGAAAGCTCTAAATCTAGTAACCCGATGGATAAGAAGAAGAAGAAAAGACATATTAAGAAGAAGAAAAATCAGTAAGGGTCTAAACTTCCAACAATTTCTAGACATGTTGGAAGACAACCAGTTACTGATTATCATGTTGGGAGTGTTGATGATCCCAAGACAACTCAAACACATAATCCCAAGTACCCTTGCAGACTTTGTAAGGGTATCCATCTTCTTAAGAATTTCCCTAGTCTATACAAGGTTATAAAATCATGGTCTACACACCCCCACCAACCCATGTCGTCAGCCTCTGAACAACATGTTGATAACCTCCCGTCAACTATTCAAAATATAGTTGGGGAGAAGAAAAGTAGAGTCAAGTTCCCGTGTAGGATATGCGGAGGGAGTCATCAAACACACATTTTCCCTCGTATTGACAAAGCCTCAAAATTACTGGAAGACATGACTATTTCCCAGCTTCAACTTCTGATTTCTTACCATAAGATTTCTCTCAACCCACTTGTATTTGATGGGATGATCAATTTGGTCCCTTCGTTGGTCAGTATGGTTGATCATGTGGTTAATATGGTCACGTCCTCAGTTGAACCAGTTGACAAATTGGTCTATCTGACCCCATCCTAAGTCGAACCCACTCTCTCGTTAGAGAGTGAAACCCAAGCGGTCGATCTATTTCCATCTTTCGACCCCATTCTCCCCTTGGAAAATGAAACCCGAGTGGTCGATCTAATCCCTTCATTGGTCAATCCTACTCTCCCGCTATAGAGTAAACCTGATACTTCTCACATTTTTCTCACTGATACATAATCTACCCTGCTGGGGGGCATTCCTCTTTCTCCCATGGAACCCCCTCCAAGTAACGAGGCCATCCTTTTTTATTGGGGTGCGCTAACTGGACCTTGTCTTCCCTCTCACATTCCTTTCAATATTACTATAAAAAAAATTGGATGGGATGTTCCTTGGACACTGATAGACGAAGGTGCGTACATTAGTATTTTGTCCTATATTTCTTGGCAAGATTTAGGATATCCTTAGCTTGTGTCGGTTACCCAAAATCAATTATATTTTAATAGAAGAACTAATCAACCTTTAGGGACCCTTCCTCAGTTTCCCATAACTTTGCGAGGGAAAACTGTCTTTATTGATTTCATGGTAGTCCAAGACCCCTTGGATTTCTATTTACTCCTTGGGCGAGATTATGTCTATGCCATGAAAGCTATTGTGTCCACTCTTTTTCGTGTGATATATTTCTCTCACGATGGAAGAATTGTGACTATCTATCAACTTCTGTTTGTTGGCCCTGACTTGACCATCAACTCAATGACCTCCCTAGATGGTTTATATATGCATACGGTATCACCCCTGCCACGGGTCAATTATGTTGCGTTGTCTCCCATGCCTTTATATTTTTATAAAGATGAGCCTCTCATTGTAAGCTCAGTCTCTTATGACTTAGATCCGGTAGTTGACATGGTGATCTCTTCGATAGGGTCTTTAGAGCTTGATCTCCTTCCCCCATCATGACCCTCAACATGGTGTCCTTCCAGAGCATTGTTCTTCCATCTAGTGAAGATCTCTTGGAATCCATGACTGAGTTTTTTCCCTTGACATGGTGTCCTTCCAGAGCATTGTCCTCTTGAAATCCATGATCAAGAAGAGAGTGTTGAGCATGGTTTTCTGATTTCAATCTCATTAAAAAATGAAACCATCTTTGAGCATGGTTTTTTTATTTCAAGCTCATTAAAAAATGAAACCAGCTTTGAGCATGGTTTTCTAATTTCAAGCTCGTTAAAAAATGAAACCAGCTACGAGGATAGTTTTTGCGTCTATGTGACAACCTCTTTAAAAAATGAAAGAAACGTTCTGAGCATAGTTCTTGTTTTTGTGTCAAACTCGATAAAAAATGAAACAGATCTTACAAGGATAGTTTTTGTGTCTATGTGACAACCTCATTAAAAAATGAAACAGAGGTCTAGGGATTGAACCTAGAGTCTCGAGCATAGTTTTTTCTTCTTTGTGGCAAGCTCATTAAAAAATGAAATAGATTTCCCCCCTCTTTGATTGAGTCAAGTACTTCATTATGTATAGTATTTGAAGCTTCATTTCATCCTCCTGTGTTGTTGGATGAAACGAATGTTGGGGGGAAATGCTTACAGTCATTGGACTTCATGTTGAAGTTAAGTCGCTAGCTTCTTAAGTTGGGGAGAAAGTACCAGCCATCCCTGGATAATTCATTGGGAAGTCGCAAGAATAGTTTTATTTGGTTCAATCTTGTATAAAAATGAAAACACCTACCTCAAGCATAGTTTCCTCTGGTTCAATCTTGTGTAAAAATGAAACCATGTCCAAGAATAGTTTTGTTTAGTTTTTAAGCTTGTGTAAAATCAAATCTATTCCAAGCTAAGTTTTGTTTTTTTTTAAGCTTGTGTAAAAATGAAAACAATCTTGAGCTTAATCTTTGTTCTTTATCATGTTCGTAAATATCTAAGAATCTAACCAAGTAAACTTTTATCACTCTTTTGAACTCGTAAAGGTTATACGAAAAAGGAACCCCCTGGAGTTCTCTTTAAGCTCTTTTCAGACTCTCTAAACATGAAAATATTGTTGAGCAACCTTGTTATTTTCACGCTCATAAAAGAATTTGAAGAAAACGTCTGATGAGCGGTAGATTATCTCTTTTTCGGTCTCGTTAGACTAATTTACGAAAAAGGACATTTTTGAGTTTTCTTTGAGTGTTCAGGTATCACTTTGTTCTAAATTCATACTTTGGGGGGCATTATGTTACACATTATTTTCGTCACCCCTATGACCGTTAATTATGTACACCTATCCTTTGTCTTTAGAAGGATCAATGGCCTTAATCCATGAAGAATAATGAAGACACGTTTTTCCATAAACATAAATTATCTTTTCCTTTGTGAAAAAACTTATAAATAAGGATCGTTGCACCATGCTCAGCTTTGAGGGTGCGGCGATCTACTATCGACACAGGCTGCACCACAGTTTCATGCGATGACATCATAGTTTTCTCAGTATTGAGGGTGTGACAATTTCTCTTACAAAGGAAAAAGAGAAGCTTCTCGATGCTTCTATAATAAGAATCTTCGAGGGTGAGTTGGCCTCTGATCGGTTTGGATCTAAGTCACATCCCTGATCTCATGGGATCATCCTAACATCCTCGCCCTATCCTTTTCAGTTTATAAAAGGAGAGGAGTTCTCATGGGGAAAGTTAGACTTGGAATGGTTAGAGAATTTTTCTTAACTTCAGATTAGTTACAGAGATTCAGCTAATAAGGTATTAGTCTAGCCAAGATCTTGGATTAGCTTCAGCTATAGCTATTTCATATGGAGTGTTTAGGCCTATGTTGGCTTTGAGCTTTGCTTTGTCAAATTGAAATTGTGAGTGGCTTTCAAATATACAGTCTCATGATCTGTGGAGCAGAAGTGTGTGGGAAGAAAGGGATTCTTGGAAGGGACCTTACAACATCAATGCAATGGTTGTATTCTCCTTTTCATATTCTTAATACAGTAATATATTTATTTCCCATAAAATTGTCCTTATTTTAGTGTATGATTCCTTGATCACATACATAGGTTTTATTAAGTATACATTGTTACTTTCACTTCGTTGTCTTATGTATTCTCATAGGTTCAGCATCCCATAAGCCTTGCAATGGAGCAAGGACAGCACTAGTGAGGACAAACGACATTTAAAAGGTATGTCATTTATCCCTTGTTAGTTAGTATGCCTGATAATTAAAAATTAGGGGAAGTTTTATATTTTGTCTTGTTTTGTTCTAATTTCTTGTTGAAGTTAGGGAGATCTGTTAGTGTCAGCACTTACTAATTTGTCTAATAAAATATCCTTCTATCTTCATCTTTCTCCTTTAATATCCTTTCTTTTTCTGCTTGCAAGGCTTGCTTCTCCTTTTTTGTTATGGGGTCTTCCTCTCCCCCTTGTTTATCTTTCCTAGATCCTTTGTTGGAGGAGATTTTGGCCTTCACCATTTTGATATGTTCCTCTATGTTGATCCTCAAATGTGTTAATTCATTTTCAAACTCTCTCTTGTATATCATTTTCCATACTTATAATTTTTCATGTTTATCGCGAGTTCACAACACATATTTTCTTAGTCCAAATTTCTACGACCTCCAAAACATACCATCGCATTCCTCCACCATCATTTTTCACCCATACTTGGTTTATTTCTTAAATGTATCATCACAAGTCTAATTCATTCATCGGATTCACTTAACTATCATTGTGACCTCTCCATCCAACCGATTTTTCATACTTAGTCTATTTCTCATACTTCATTACCTCTGTGATATATCAACACCTAGCCGATTTTCAATATGCACCTTCGGTTGCGGTAATATCATGATTCTTCAATACATTTTCCATCCCTGACTCTACCAACCTGATTCACTTTTCATACTTAGTCAAATTCTTTAGTTTTCACCACGAGTCCGCAATGATCTTATTATCGCTCCACATACCCCCGATCTCGATTGATCCAATCCATTCTCATACTTAGTCTCTTTTTCAAAATCACACCACGAGTTCGTGGAGATACGATGATTGCATATCTTCTCTACACTCTCTTGATTCTGCTTCCTTTGTCATTTGTTTCCCCGTGATAATATATGCCCTATATTATCACATTCTCCAATGAACATTAAATGAAAATATCATGGAGATAAAAAATGGGTTAAGTATTAAAAGTTCGTTATTAATGGAAATATTCTCGGGACAGTCCTCAATTATTTTAAATTTAATTCATATTAATGATACTTCAAACTAAGAGTCTCGACGTATTTTATGACTAAAAGGGTATTACTTTGGTAATAAAGTATTGAAAAGAGTTGAACACTAATTCCCCAACTTCATAAAATATGATAACAAAAATAAAAGAACACTTATGTGGAGACATCATCAACTCATTTCAACAGGAATATCATAGATTCCAGTGGTCAAGATCATACTGGTATTATTTTTCATTACCGCCTTTGGAGAGGAATGAAAACCAAATTTGGACGTCAAGACTTGCTCAATCAGGTTGTCTTCAAGAAGTCTTTGATTTTAAAGAATTGATTTCATGGTGCGTAGACAAGTTCAATAAGAACCAAAGAATAATTCAGCTTCATGGAGAGTCCCCAATTTCTTTATCTCCTTCGGTCTTCAAAAGAATGCTCAGAGTTCCAGAGCCATCAATGACTTTTAAAGGGGATGAAGAAAAATATTTTCTGAGAACAAAAAATGGTGGATTAGAGATTTTGCAAGAGTATCTTGAAGACCCGGCAATGGTTTCAGAAGATATATCAACTATATAGGTTAGTTCATTGAAAAACCCTTATCGATAAATGGCATGGATATTTGCCAGAGTAGCTAGACAAAAATCTATGGATACCATTCATCGGTTGGCCCTGTATATCCTGTATTTTTCTATCCATGAAAAATAAGTGTTCGATTGGGAAAAGATAATCTCTAATGAATTAGATTTTCATTTATCAAACTTCAGAAAGAATAAGAAATTTTACATGTCTTCATACCTAATATTTTCCATTACTTACTGTCATGTTTTCAAAGGACCGCATTTATCCAAACAAGTCAATTGTAAAATTGATCCAGTTCAAATTTGGTACTCTGTCGTATGGAAGTAGAAGTCTATGTACTATTTTTATGAAGTACACAATTCATTTATTTCTTCTTTTAACAAATTAATTTTTGGACCAAATACATCAAGACTATCTCTGGAAGCGACACCATTTCTGGATAAAAGAGGAAGTTTTGAAGCAATGGAGCATTTTAGTATCATCGAGATTTATTGTTCCTGAAAAAGACCCACATATCTCCCATATTTTGTGTCTGATAAGATGTTTGTAGTACAAGTATGTAAACATTATAGATTTTGGGCGCATTTCTTTCATGAAAACAGAAAAAGGCAATTTATCGCTTTGCCTTAGAAAATTGGAGAAATATAATTGAAAAGCACTACAAATATCAATGAATTTTCAGTTCAATTTGATCAGTTTAATTTAAAGGTAGCAGATAAAGTCAAAGGGTTTGACCCTAACCATTTATTCATGAAACACATGATTTATGTGGGATACAATGTCACATTTTCTAATACATTCTTATTCATAAAACAGGAAGGAAATAGTCAGAACCCTTAAGCACTTCCTATTGAGAAAAAAAAAAGATATTGAAACTATTCTTAGCACAATTTAGCAACATAGACAGTGTGGAAAATTTGTAAATGAAAAGAGTACAGGGTCTCCCAAAACTTCTCATAAAAGCATCCTACCAAAAAACAAATATCAACCAATAACTCAAGAACAAAATAAATCTTCAATAGACAATTCTGATGATGGAGGTGACCAAAATCCTACTAAGGGAATTCTGGAAAGACCCCACAAGCTTCTAGTGACTAGTAAAAGAAAAAGACAAACAAATCAGGAAGGAGAAAATTAGTGTGCACCTGAATATGAAATTGTTCTTGAAGACCTGGAAGTGAACATTGAGGACATTGAATTTCCTGACGAAGAACAGAGGATTCACGAAAGTAGAGAAGTTGCAGCAGAATTGGTCACATAGGAACCAATTCCATTTGAAGAAGAATCATTGACTTTGCATAGCTCCTTGTTCGATAAAGGTTCAAAGGAAATGGTATTTGAAAATTTCCATTCAAAACATAAAAATATTTAAGGAAATTTGAGCTCAGAACTTTATCTAAATGGAGTTGCACCTTCTAGAATTGTACAAATCCATGAAGCAAAGGGTGAATCCCTGAAGATGTCAGTTGAAGAAATGGAAAGTGAAAATTGTATCATAAAAGAAAGGATTAAAGAATTAGAAAGCGCTCTAATTCCCCTGCCCATATTTTGTATCCCAATTGTTACATTGCATGCATCCTTGGAAGAGTTTTGATGGAACACCAGAATCCAGTTCAATATTAAGAGGGACATCAAGTTTACTTATTGTTGTTAGAAGATATGTTGGAGAAAAAATTAAGAAAAGAATGTCTCTAACTTCAACTGGAGACATAGGAACTGTGGTATGTTTCTTTGGAATCAGCAACAATGAACCTGAGACAATACCTACAAGTTGATCTAGAAAATGACGAGGAGTTCTATGAAGGGGATATTACTACCTTTTCTTTGAAAGTTTCAAGTATGAGTGAGTTTAAAAGAAAAGAAGAAGACTTGCCATCCCATGTTTGTATTAAACAACTCAAAGCATGTTGGGACGAAAGAATAAAAGTGTATAAAGGAAATGTTGGTCCAATTGAGCACTATAAAGGGTGTCAAAGGGAGTCGTATCTAAAATCAGAGGTGATTTGGATCTAGCTAGAACAACCAAAGAAGTTGAAGACCCAAATCAATATAGTTGCTCTTATGAAAAGGGAATATTGAGGAAAATTTTGAATTATTGAAATCTGCATCAGCTGAGAGGTTTAATAGTTTGACCAAGTATTTAGTGTTAGAATTTGAAAGTTGGTTAGTTCTCTGTGTAAACAAAAATGAAGATATCGTGGATACACTACATCAACTTAGTGTTTTGATATCTATAAGTTTGTTATTTGTACCAGAGTAGGGAGGAAATAAATTGTTGCACAATGAAGTTATATTGGAAATTGGATTTGTACTGAGGTGTAGACCGATTGGCAAGTGTGGAGTGTAAATGGAGAACTATGGAAATGGGGTCCTCAAGGTCGATTCTCATACTGATTTACTTTTCCGGGCGTGCTTTAATTTGTCGCGTTCTCCTAGGGGTTTATAAAGGCAATGCGTGAGGAGTTGACCCGTGTAATCCTTGAAATCTGACTCTGTAGTTATTCTGGATTCCCCTAGTACAAAAAAAAATATTGGAAATTGGTTAAATAATGCCTTAACTAAAATAACAGAACCAAATCAAGAAGAGTTAGTTGCAACCTTGACCATGGGTGCAGGAGAATACAAAAGGAACATCAACTAGTAGATAGATAAGAGAGAAATCCATCATAGTAAGTAAATTGGTCATCTTTCATAGTCTCATATTCTTTACACTTAAGGCAGCCGGCAGGATTCGACCCCGTGTCACGCGAGTACGATACTGCCGTTGTTACCGATTCCCCTAGTACAAAAAAAAAAAAAAATATTGGAAATTGGTTAAATAATGCCTTAACTAAAATAACGGAACTAGATCAATAATAGGTAGTTGCAACCGGCCATGGAATTCCACCGAAGGAGAATACAAAAGGCACCTCGGCTAGCAGATAAAGAGAGAGAAATCCATCATAGTAAGTAAATTGGTCATCTTTCATAGTCTCATATTCTTTACACTTCTCGTTCAGAAATCATCCAGTTGTGTATTTTTGGTTTCCTAATAATCCATAACCAATATCTGGTTGTTTCCTTTTTCTTCTTTCAAGTCCATCCCTATTACACTTTATTTTATGCTCTACGGGAGCCCCATCCCGGTCCATCTGGATGAATGTAATATTTTTATTTTAAAACGAACTATTTATTTTTGAACTCCCAAGAGAACTACTTCAAGGTGTAATTTAGATGATTTCTCAAACTTTGAGTTTATGAGCATGAGATTTTTGAAGTGCACTTATCATACTCAGTTTTGTTATGAATGAAAAACTCTTTTAAAGTTCTCTATAATTGTGGACCTTTATCTTGTTGTCTTATGAATGTGACCAAATTTTGTTATGTTGTGATGGATGTGAGGAATGCGTTGTTTTCATATTGTGGTTTCTTTATTTTTGTATAATACTCTGTATATATTTTATTTCAATCTTTGAAAAGATTCATGGTCCTTCTCTTAGGAATTTTTTATGTGAATATTCTTATATATACTTTCATATTTTCTTTATATTTTGAAAGCAATAAATATTGGGGTTTTCTTTGTAGTATTCTTCATTTGGAAATTTAATTCAAGTACATCAAAACATATCTTTTAGATTATAACAGAGGAGTATCACCTCTATAAAAATCCAGGGGGATATTTTATCATCGTGAGTCTATTTTTAGGATTGTGACCAATATGAACATCATCACTCTACAAATATAGAGGAAAAAATGGTTATATTTGGATTGGCCCTCCTCTTTTGCACCTATTGCCAATCTTGGGCATTCTCAGTGAACATCTCTTCTTCCCATTTTCCATGAGCATATGGCCATGTCAAGACCACTTGCTTTGCATGTTTTGGAACCAGGCCCTTGGGGTCATGTTTCCTATATCTCCCTATCATGAACCTATATTATAGGTGTACTTGGCCTTGTTATTTAGCATGTTTGGTGTATTTAACCACATAGTACCCTATCTAAAAATTGTAAGGAATGAACAATTTCTTCTTATCCCTCACAAGGGTGGCATTGAAACCTTGCATGACAGTTTGATTATAGAACTCTCTGATAACCAATCTATCATGCACATACACAGGTAGTAGATGAGGTAGGCTCATGTCTACATAATTTATTAACTATGTGTATTTCTTCTCAAAATACCAATTCCCTATGCAATTTAGAATATTTTATGCTTGCTTCAATAGCTTGGGGCACTCTTGCCCAATCCAGTAGATCCTAGAAATGAAAAAATCACAAATTTGGGAGTAAAACCTTTTATACATGTTTTCCCAAAGCATGTTGAAATAGATATGAACTTCAGATATCTTCTAGCTCAATGACATCCCAGGGAATGTGTTCTAGGCACACAACACATCCAATAAAAAAGAGACCATATGAAACTCAGGAGGGTTTCAGGCTTTGGGGATTGTGCTTGAATGATTTTCAGACTAAGCTACTTAGAGATGACCCCTCCCCAATTGAATTTCTTACTGCACATTGCCACGTGATAAGCCAAAGGTAACCAAGATTCTGATAATTGGGAACAATCCCTCTCACCGTATAACCTACATAAAAGGAGCATAACATACATGTTTGGCTCTGTCAACTCGGATATGGCATACCTACCAGCAAATCGCTTGACGAATTTTCTATCTTCCTTCCATGATTTATTCAGTATTTTACTGGTGTCATATTGTTCATAAAATGAGATCACGAAATCCTTGGTCAGGGACTCGTTGGGGTCTGGAATCTTGAAACAAAAATTCATATCTTGAGGAAGGAAAGACCTTAAATGAATTATCCCTGGTGATTTACAATTTTTAACTAATGGGCCCTGGTGTGACTAATGAACAACTCCATTAATTATATACATGAAATCATGGGTCGTCGGGTGTAAGGGAGAGCATATTAGTCAAAGAATTTTGTTAATCTGTTCGATGCCCGATGGGCCCATCGACATTGGGTGAATATCATGAGTGCCTTTCCACGAGATACATAAATATTACAAAAACCCCCGATGATCGATGGGCCTGGTAATCGAGGGGAGACGTGGAAAACCAGACTTTTGGTACAAATGATGACGTGGGGGTGCCACTTGGTAGACGACGTGGCGAGAAGGGATCTTTCAGTCTAGAAGTGAAGCATACGGGTGATGACATGGAAACGATATGGTTTCCACTTGGCATCTTACGTGGTATCCCAAAACTCTGTAGATGGCTTCTTCCTTTGTTACTAACGGATGGTTGCGATTGAAAGAGGGATTAGTTCAAACGGTGGATATCAATTGCGCTCTAAAATCTTCTCTTAAGTTTGATTGGTGAAATTATGCACGGGATTTTATGCCACCCAACGGTCGCATCGGGCGTTGTTGGGAAAAGGTGGCGTGATTATTGGCGAGTAAATAGCCCGACGCCCAACAAACTCATCGGTCGTCGGACGGAAATGATGAATTTAACAATATTTATCAAAATGCTCGATTTTCGACCGACCCGATGACTCTGTAGGCCCGAATCCCCTGACCACCATTTTTCAAAGATTAACGTGTTTTATGCTTATGTTGTTTGGTAAATTGTCTTTTGAGGGTATTAATGTCAACTTTGGGTCAAGTAAAGCTTGCTTTACTTGTTCAAAATAGAAAAAAACTCGGACTTAAACAAAATAAAATAAAACAAAGGGAACCAAACATTCTCAAAGTTGATGGATGAAAAGGAAATGAGGCAAAATTAGAAGTGGTACCCAAAATTTCTAGAAATTTTAAGGGTGTGTTGAGTGTTTAATAGCATACAAACAAAATGATGAACAAAAAAACAATTTGAATTTGGATAGCACCCAAAACAATAGTCGATGGAAGAGGTATACACTCATTGAGATTTCACTAATTCTTTTGTTCCAAGCATGGAGCATGGTTATAGGGGATAAGATCATATCCTAACAATAGTGGATGATGTGCCCATTTTAGAATCATTTTCATTTGTCCATTAAAAGAAGAAAGTAGTCAAGAAAATGAAAAAAGGGAGGAAGATCAATATAGACCAGGAAATAGTGTTGACTACTGAGACTATGGTCATGGATACGAGGAAATCCAGTATCATAACCTCTACTATTTCTAGTCTAGAAATTTCACAAACCAATGTTTATAAAGCTATTGATATGAAGAAGAAAATCAAAGTTTAGATAATCGGGTTAACTACTATATGTCTGGTAAATATGAATTTTCCAGTTTTATTGATTATGCTTTTATGATATAAAATAAATTGAACTATGTCTAGAGAGAATTATTTCAGAGAGCCCAACACCTACAAGTATTGGGTCAATATATTATTATTATATATATAATAATAGATTATATATTTATTATTATTATATATATAATAATAGATTATTATTAGCTTGGTCGTGGCCTTAAAAATAGATTATTATTATTATTATTATTATTATTATTATTATTATATTAGAGTTCCTGGACCATGTTCAAGCATGAAAACTTGAGTATGAATAGTCATAATTGCAATACAGTTTTGTGAAGAATTGGCAATCCTCTTTGGAATATATTCCCACATAAATTCTTTTGTTTACTGAAATAGCCTTGCTAGAAATGGAGTTTTGTCTTGAGTACTAGAAATAATCAAGTCACAATTCACTCAAGGGATCCAACATGACGTGATTGACTATTTCACCATGTGGTAGGTGATAGATAACATGATTCAAACCTATCATCTCCCTTATTTTGGGCCTAAAGACAACTTCCTTCCATAAGACTGAATATTGGAAGAGTTGGAAGACCACACCTACATGAACAAAAAAGACATTTGTTCCCTCCTTGATGTTGATGAAACTGTTATTTAGAATTTCATTAAGGCTCTCACCCAAGATATCACATTGATAATAACCTTTTTACCCAAGTTGGAGAAATTTGAAAGGAGAATGGCTCAAAGTATTGCATCTTACATCAAGGCTTATTTCAAATAGTGTAATTTTCCCCAAAATTATGCACTAAATCAAATTTTTGAAACTTGGAAAATGTTTGTGGAGAATTATAGAAAGGAACAAAGGGAAGCTTCTACCTCCCAATTTAATGAATTCTTGATCTGTTCACTTCTTATTATTGGGTTTTCAAGTCATATCCTAAGATAACTTCACCTCCATTGTAATTTTCATATTCATAAGACCACTCTCAGTGAGGATTCATGTGAAATGAATCACCTGAGTCAATCGTCCATACATCATGATCTGAATCTGTACTTGTATATGTTAAGTAAGCATCACTCCTTCTGTGGAGGATTTTGTTTCTACGGAAAGGGGGGAATCATCAAATCCCTTACTTTTATAAACATTTTTAGATCTATAATATTTTGTATAATGCCCAATTTCACTGCATTTCAAACAAATCCATTACTTTTATCAACATTTTTAGATCTTTATTCTTTCTTATAATGCCCAATTTTACTGCATTTCCAATATTTCCTTATACATTGTCTTGGAGATTTAGATCTACATCTAGATTTATATATGTTCCCAAAAATATTATTACTATCTTTAGGACGACCTCTTACATATAATACATCCTTGGAAACACCCTCCATGGATTTTCACCTCATTCTCTTTGATAGTAAGGAAGCAACTACATCCTTAAGATTCAATGTATAATGGGTAGTACTACCAATTGCTACAACTATATTATCCCAAGAGTATGGCAAAGAACATAACAAGGTAATACACTTAACTTCTTCCTCCATCTTAATATCAATAGAGAGAATCTAACTTACCAAAGTATTAAAGGAATTTAGATGCTTTGATCTGGAGTTGCAATCTTCCATCTTAAGATGATACAACGTTTTTCGAAAAAATAGTGTGTTTAGCGGGGACAAAGAGACAAAGTCAATCATACTCCTTGCATTTCTTTCCAACTTCTCACGGTCTTCTTTCTCCATACCAATAGGTTTTGTACCTAGATCCACATCAACCCACTAGCCTTTATCTACAAGAATATCTTCCAACTTTAGCTTCCATAACTTGAAGATCTTCCCATTAAATTTATCTATTCATATTCCTAAATTTCCTACCATTTTCCTCCACACAAGACTCACTATGCAAAGCTCCCACTCAAGAATAAGTTTATCACAAACCAAATATAACCTTGCTCTTCGTGTAATAAGCTAAACCCTAGTGACAAAGGCATCCCCCTAAAGCCAATGACCTCACTCTAATATCAAATGAAGAATTTGATAAACCTATGAAAGAAAAGTAATACTAACAAAATATGAAACATAAGAATAACAAAGGAACATTCACATATTCTACACAAGATTTACCCTATAAACCCTTAACCAAAAAAATTAGTCTAACTAAGAATCGCACCCTCTTTTTATCTCATTGGATTAACTCAACCATTCATTGTACAAATATTTAGGTATTATACATCTTTAATCAATCCTAATGCATTGACATGGATTAGATTACAACCCTAACCCTTAACTGGGATTACAATGGTCCTAAACCGTTGGTCAAAATAACACACAATAAACCAAAACAAATTTCCTTGAGGGTGTGCTAGCTCCTCATGCCCCCTAGTTGGGGGGTGGGTCCCCCCCCCGAACCCCCTTCATTCAAGGGACATCCCTTGAACCCTCGTCAAGACATACTTAAGTATACCTACAAAGGATACAACACATATCCAACATTGGGTTTCTAATGGCATATGGGATTATTCTCCCTATTATCCATTGCATTCCCGGATTTTGTTCTTCCCTCCTTCAATAAGGATTTAGTTAGCTACATTTTGCATATTGCATTTACTTGCACTTCAGTCATGCATCCACCTCATACTTATTTACATTTCTGAATTTTATGTTCATTAGTCTAGATTAGATTAGAGAACATAATAGAGCATCTTACTTGGAATATGATCGTTGGGCCATAATTGGAGGCATTTCCATTTCAAAGAATAAAACTGTAATTGGGCCCTTTCATTAGGCAAGCCTCTCAAAATACTCATTTTCCTAATTCAACACTCTCTTATTGACCTAAAAATACACTCTACATATTTTAAATCTTGGACTTTGTTGTTGGGACATAGAAAATGTCCAATAGGGCCAACATGGGGATATCTAATGTTTGATCATCATCATACCCTAAGATGAAAGAGAAATTTACAATGGACTCTTAGAACCACTTAGGAAACTCTTTGTGTTGGAATTAATGCCATTGATATCAAAGGATTAATGTCACATTATGGCATTATAATACACACAGCATTTCCAAGATTGATTTGTATATAGGTTTACAAGTATATTAAGAAAGAGGTGCATGTGAGAAAGTAAAAAGTAAAATGTTGGTTTCAAACCCATGAGTTTGGGGTATTTTCCCATGGTATCGGGAATTAATTATTTAATTAACGGACACGTCCTTTCATGAAGGGTTATGAAAAAGTATAAAAAGATAAAGTATTGAGAGAAAGTGTGTGTGAAAAATGGATGAGCAAATATTGAATATCATTCCAAAAGGGAAGAGTTGCGAAATCAATTTCAAACATATTAACTTGGCACTTCCGCTATAACTTATTTTATAGAATGTTGTAGACCTTGAAATTTTGTAGAGAAGGAGGAAAGATATTGAAGTACATGTGGTAAAAATTTCAGATGTTGGTTTTCTATACTTTCAGAGATATTCCCTATGGGAGCTAAGGTTCCTGAATGCTCCTGAAATCAGTTTCAAACATGTCAGCTTGGCACTTTCTCTATAAATTATTTTATGGGATGTTTCTAACCTTGAAATTTTATAGAGACAGAGGAGATATCTTGGTGTACATATGGTAAATATTTCAGATGTCGGTTTGCTATAATTTTGGAGATACTCCCTATGGAAGTTAGGGTTCCTGAATGCTCTTGAAATCAGTTTCAAACAGGTCAATTTGGAATTTTCACCATAATTTATTTTTTGTGACTCTTTAGACTATGAATTTTTTATAGAACAAAGGAGACATATAGAATTACCTGAGGTAAAAATTTCATATGTTTTTTCGATGTAATTTTGGAGATATGCTCTGTGGAAGTTAGGGTTCCTGAAAGCTCCTGAAATCAATTTCAAACATGTTAGTTTGGAATTTTCACTGTAACGTCTTGTTTGGGACTCTTCAGAATATGAAATGTTTACAAAATAGAGGATACATATAGAAGTACCTTAGGTAGAAATTTCAGATGTTGGTTCACTACACTTTCTGAGATATGCTCTATGGAAATTAGGGTTTATGAATGATCCTAATATCAATTTCAAACAAGTCAGTTTGACATTTTCACTATAACTTATTTTATGGGACTCTTGAGACTGTGAAAATTTTAGAGGACAGAGGAGAAATACAAAAGTACCTTAGGTAAAAATTTCAGAAATAGATTTGCAAAATTGGATATGTGGCATGATGTACAAGTTCATTCTTGGGAAGAGACCCAAAACAACAAGCTTTGGGAAAGTTTCCATTTAGAAATTAAAATTTTGGTCAAGCTTGGTAAAGGCATAAGTAGTGAGTAGACATGCTAAAGGGAGAAGTAGTGAGTAGGACTAGTAAAGCCAGAAGTAGCGAGCAGACTTGGTGAAGGAAGAAATAGAAATCAGACTCGGTGAAGGTTGGTGCAGCTCAGAGATTGATGTCTCTTACTAAGTTGGTGCTTAGCGGTGGGGATTGGTGTCTACAAATATATATAAGAGATTGGTGTCTCTTTCTAAATTGGTTCTTATCGGTGGGGATTGGTGTCTCTTGCAAATTTGGTTCTTGGGGGTGGGGATTGATGTCTCCATTAGATTGGTGTCTGCTAATATCTGTAAGAGTAGGTTGGTTCCTACCAAGATTTGAACCAGTGGGGGTTTGTGTCTCCTGTAGGTTGGTGCCCACAAATATTTGTAATAGTAGATTGGTGCCTACAAAAAATTATAAAGAGAAGTTTGGTAGTTTTCTTTTGAAAGTATTTCCACATAAATCTTGTGTTCTATGTTCTACAGTTAATAGATCTCATATGCGATTGTTTTGTTATGGTTGATGAATGTTTGAAAAGTAAAAAAAAAATGTGTTATATCGATTCACCACCCCACCCCCTCATTATAAGAGAGTGCTCAACACTTTGATCTATGGAGAGGAGGTCTATTAGACAGGGGGAGATATTCATGCCACAATTTCCTCGGTAAAATTGGTCCTTTGGTTTTCATCCAAGGTGACATATATGTTCCTATAAACTTTTTGACATAGGGTATGAGAGTCGAAATCTATTCCTAGCATGGTTGACAAGGCATTAGATGTAACTTAAAAGATAATCTTAGACATGTCTAAATACATTATAGATGTTTGAATACATGACAAATCCCTTGGTGGGATTCTAATTTTATGCACATAGGGCCATGAATTCTAGAAAAGGAGACACATTTTGGACGATATGTTGAGATAGACTAGAAGTCTAAAGGTAAGGGGTTAAATAGCCACGTAGCAGATGGAAAATTTATCTGGGGGCTTGGTAGCTAAGAAAAAATATCCAAAAAGTGAGGTTATATGGACAAGGAGGTGTTATTAGTATCAAACAAATGATTGGATGACTAGTTTGAGGAGGATTTAGACCTAGAATCGGCTTTATTTTCTTTGGGTATGGATAGATATTTTCATAAATTAAAATTAAAGAAAATAAGGTGATAAAAGGCTTACCCAATAGTGTAGAACACAGATAATGAATTGATCATAGGAGTCTACCGACACTAGTGTGTGTTATCCCCATTTTGTGGGATAACTAAGGAGACGATGTCTCGAGGCCCTCAAGTTGCAGACATGGAGTGTCGAAAGACCACATGACTAGTAGTGTCCACTTGCACATATGTAAGCTTGCTCTATCACCACACTAGCTAGATCCTGGAAGGCACATGGGTCTTTCTCCATGTGGTACAAGTCAGGTATTCTGGTAGGTAATCACCCTAATATTTGAGGCATTTAAGCATGTTGTATTGAAGTTTATTTTGATTATAAAATGTATTCTTTGACATTATTCTTTTGACCATGTTTCACCTTGGTGACTATCATCGATTTCCTAGTAAGTGGCCAATGTTTGGGGAAGGGGTGTAATTGGGGGTCCCTTGAGGGGTCATCGTACCATTCCTGACCACACTTATCACTTTCCTCTCATCACATTCCATTCACATTTCCCTCTTCTAGTCCCTTTGGTTTTAGTGACCCAAGAAGAGCATGTACCTCATTTCATGGGAAGAAGGGGTTGAAGGCCTAGAGGGATGGTGGCTGGAAAAAGATGAAATCCAAACCATTAACCTTTTAGATGTTCACCCAGGGATCCCGAGGACAATGAAACATCTCTCATAAAAATTTATGGGACCCATGAAAGAATAACTAATAACAAATGCCAACCAAGGAGGGGCATGTGTGGGAATTGTTTTTAATATTTAGGTAGAATCCCCACATGTGTTCCCAACTTGGAGAAGCATGATGTGACCAGGGTAGAGTCAAGGTGGGCACATTTTTTATTGCTTAGGTAGAATCCTCGCCTTGGATTCAACCTAGAAACATCCTAAAAGAATTAAAGGCAATGAATGGGATTGGAAAAAGGATGCATTGAAAATGAAGGTGGAGCACACCCTCTACAAAGGCACCCATAGATGAAACAATATGATCCCTTGTATTCCATGAAACCCATTGACATATGAATTATAAACCCATATCCACCTCATCATACACTACATGATCTTGAAGGGGCACCCTTGGGAGAATCCCCTACTTGAGGGTTTTGGTCTACCCAATATGACTTTTATGACACCCTCCCATACCTAAACTTGGTCAATTGTATAGGGTATTTGAGCATTTGTTTAATTTGATGAGGTAGTTTTGATGCACATTTTTAGA
>SNQJ01S0046146.1:0-16756 GCA_010110895.2 Picea sitchensis | reverse complement strand
GTGGAATGCTACATGAAAGTATAAATAAGAGGCAAGGCCCTCTCATTTAATTACACTTGAACACATTGAATATCTTTTGTTGTGTGAGGCTTATTGCAAGTACTCATTGATACATCTGAAGTTGCGAAAGTCTGAGGTAGTACAAAGGGTTGACGGCGAAATTCTCGGAATTACAACGAATACTAAAAAACCCTATTTTATGAGGCATATGCGGGCTGACAATGTATTAGGGTGCGTACATACTGAGGCGTATGCGAGCTGACAGTGTATTAGGGTGCGTACATGTTGGTAAAGACATTAAAACTTGAGAAGATGAAGATGCATAGGTTCTAGATTCTGAGATCAAGCTCCCAAGGATGTCTAAAGTGCTCAGATACATCATATCTATCCATTGGTTCAAAATTTATGTCTTATTTCTATGAATAATTGGATTTTGATGTATGCATGAGAAATGGTTATGGAGATTTGAGGTTTCTCTCTAAAAAGACTAGTGGTTGCATGAGATCTTATGTATAAGTCAGATCTACATAAATATAGTATTGGTATATTTATCATTGATACTTCTTGTATTTCTTGGCATATGGCTAAGGGTTTTTGTGATATATGGTTGAGTTCTTGTATTGGTTGATGTATTGAGAGGCTAAATATCATAAAGAGTTTGAATTCTAGATCATGTGAGGGTTATTATACTTATTCATGATTTCACACACTTTTGGCACATGACTAGAGAGAGATATGTATGAGGATGCATGACCAGGGTACATATAGAGTCTAGATGCACTGATAGGTTACAGATCTATGTGAAAGAAGTTACACAGGGTTAGAAGTTTTCAGAAGAAAGAAAACCCTAATTTTCAGAAGGCATACGCAGGTTGCATAACAGTTTGGTCGGGTATATACGCGGGCTACATAATAGATAGGGTGCATACATACATGTGTTATTGTTGTATTTTTTTGATACATGTTCCATTCAGGTACAAATTGATTACATGGCAGTTGTACAGGTTGGTTGTAGGTTAGTGGTAGAGGTTGATACAGTTGTACAGTGGTATATCTCACAGTAATAATGTGATAATGGTTCCATCATTATACTTCTACGTTAGGGCAGTCAGACGGGGTAAGGATAGGTGGTTGTAGCCACCTTCCGGTTGTAGCCGGAGAACATAGGGGTTGTAGCCTCCTTCTGGTTGTAGCCAAAGAATTGGGGATTTGGAGCTTCGCTCAGGTTGTAGCTTGAGAAACTAGGCGGTTGGAGCCTCCTTCCAGTTGCAGCTGGAAAACAAAGGAAGTTGGTTCTTCCAAGGAATGTAATCTTTCAAGACATATAAGAAAAAACATTTTGTGGTTTTCTCCTTCTTTGGGTTTCCACGTAAAACACGGGTGTACTGTGTATGTGTATGATTGTTCATTTGTTCATATCTTATTTACTCTGCAGTTATTGGATGATAATGCTACATTGATATAACACTTGGATTATATGGTTAAAAAGGATTAGATTTTTGTATTACTTATTCACCCCCCCTCTCAGTAATCCAACAATGATCCATAAAAATTTGAAAGGAACAAGGTGTTTGGGTCCTTAGTTTACCATAAACAATCGAGAATTCTCTCACAAGAAGTGATCCAATGCCTCTCATTAATTTTGTGTGCTTGACAAAGCATTTGGTTGGGGATCCCTAATTCTTTGTGAATGACTAGGAATGACTCTGTTGGTGGAAGACTAATGACTAAGGGCATATGTAGGATTTATGAACCCTTTGTGAAATGGATCCTCCCTTCACTGCGAATGATCTATATTCACCTCACCATGTCCACTTGAATTACTCAGAAGGCAACAATATGGGTTTCACACTCTAGTTTTTAGAATTGCAGCACTAGGGAATAAGTGGTGGCCAATGGAAGATATGGTTCCTTGTTGACTTGAGATAATGGATATCCCACCCCAATCAAAGAGTGTTATTTGGAAGATCCTTTTCGTCAAGTGAAGCCCTTACTATGATTTTTATTTAAATGGAAATATCCCAAGTTTTAAATATATACGATTGCAAGAGTTATGAAGGGAAGACAAACATTAAATATTGATTCACAAGGACGTTCTCCTATCATATGAAATATTGCGTGTGAAGAATCTCAAGCTCCAGAGAAGACAAAATTTATGCAGACAACAATTTGATCATGAAAGGTGTTTCACACTGTTATCGCACAATTTGTAGGTTGTGAAAAGCTCGAACCAACTACCAAATGGTGACAACGTAGAGAACACCTACCCATTGTGACCTTAGCCATGTATTCCTATCACTTTAGAGATGATAGAATCACCTCAAGGGGGGAATCCCAGTAAGCCTAGGGGCAGTGATATGGAAAGTGAAGAGATGAAGTAAGGTCCCCCTAAATGTCAATATAGAAGTTCTGTAAATTCTTGGGGAAAAAACTTGGTGGTATCCAATGGTTGCCAAGAGACAAGAAGCACTTGCAAAGAATGTTGTACTTGCTCGAGACACAAGAGCAAGCTGAGCATATATGTATAATGTTAGGTGGAAAAGAAAGTTAATATTTTTGTACCTAATTGCAACAATAAAAAACAATGTATATCAACAAAAAAATAAGTATTAGAGCTGCTAAGCAATTGCTAAAATTCCAACAAATGATGCAAGAGATAAGTTGGATAAACACTAGTGATACTCAAGAATGAAAGCATAAGACTTTAGCAATGAAACAAGACTGTAATAAAATGTGTTTGCAGAGATATTTTGCAGCCTTATGGCTGTAGAATTTTTTTTGTTACAATAGTAAATCCAACCACCAGAACTCACAAAGAATCCACCCAAAATTTGCGCTAGGCCAAGTAGATAAATGTGGCAAACTCTTAGCAAATTCTACGGTTGAAAAGCAAGTTATAAAAGAAAGTGTGTTAGTTTTTCTGCAGCCCAAATGGATGTAGATGAAGATTTATAACAGAAGCAAGCAATACCCCTTTAGAGGGGACTCCCTAGTGGCTAAGAGGTGTGCTAGGCACAAGGAACAAAACCCAAATTGCAGAAAATTGAAATGGCCAAAAGTCATGTTTCCCGATGCACTATTTTATTTCTCCAATGAAAAAATCAGATTGGTGCCTTCATAAAAATGGATGAATGAAGTCTTAAAATAAATATTTAGATCAACAAAGACCCTAGGGGTGTAAACCCTTTTATTCCCTAGGGTATGCCAATCAAACTAGGGTAAATCTAGGAGGGTGTACACACTTGTACTTCTCCTAGCAACCCTTGTTCAAGAAACCTTAGCAATGACATGAAGCATTAATGGAGGGTGTATCCAAGATACTCATCCTAGGGTTTAATCAATAACCAAGAAAGAGCAAGAAACAACTAATAAGTGCAGATTTGCGTTACCATTTCTAAGAAAGAGAGAGATCAAACACTAGTTTCACCAAGAAATTATCATCCAAGACCAAGACAATACGCCTCCAAGGGGGGCACACAACTTTAGCTCCAATATTAACCAAGAGATATCACCAAAATGCAATTTCATAAGAGAGAAACACCATAATTCCCAAAAAGAGCGAAAATTTCAGCCAAATACTTCTCACAATGGGAGAGTTATGTTATGAAATGAGATTCACATGATCTCTATTTATATAAAAAGTTTAAAACATAATTTGTTCACTTAATTAGGGTAAAACATAAGATAAGGGGTCAACAAACCTTATCTTACCCCTTTACACAAGTAATAATATTTAATTACACTTTTTCACATTAGAAACCCTAAAAAAGATGACATCACCCCTTTAGGGAGATGTTTTGACACTTTCCAAGTCGTTGGAGGAGAAAGTGGAGGTCGTTGGGGCTTCTAGAGCCTCCTCTTCATGTGCCAAGGTCAATCCATGCCTCCTTTTAGCACCATAAGTCACCTCTGGATTGCGACAGAGGTAATCCCAGTAGCCATCAGGTTATATGTCACAGTTAATGGATTTAAAGAGGTCAAATGGGGCAGACTCAAGAGAATATCATTTTAACTCAGAAAACTGGGGCATTATGCACAAGCAAATGAGGTCTTGATCAACTTAAGCTAGTAAGTTGTAGTAAGGGTGAGCATGAGGAATAAATTGAGGAGAAGATGTAAAGATCTTCTCTAGACATCAGGAAGATGTAATGAAGATCCTCTTGAATTCAAAGTTTCAGGAAACTGAAAACGCTATAACTGCACTGCAATCGAACATCCATTACAACACAGTGACCAAAATCAATGCGAATCCTTCAATCATGAACATTCAGTATCAGACACAAATAAGATGGAAATAGAAGCTGAATTTCATTAAACAAGAAGTCTCAAATCAAGTTACATAACTCGAGAACCAAAGCTTCATTAAAAAATTACAATACGAGAGCTTAGCTCAACCATCGACCTTAACAAAATATCAAAACTGAGTATATATACTCAAAACTGCTGCAACTACCAGGAGCATGATAGGATACCTGCATTCAAAGATTCCAGTCAGTGTCCGCTCTGTCAGACTATGCGGGCATTCTTCTGTCAGACGCGAGCTCATATCATCATGGGTTTTGCAGGAAAATCTTCTCCAAGGAGTACCACGGGCTGACGGTTTAGTCCCCATGGCCAGACCTTCCATAAATTCCATTTATGGAGTGAGACGAGGTTTCAACCACCACTCTTTTTTTCATTAACTTCCTTCATTAGGATCAGGACGGGACTTAATGCCCAGGGATACACCATGTGTTTCTAGCGGCCCTTAGAGTCAACCGGACACCTTAAAACCATGATGGTCTTGTTCTTTAACTCACACTGGAATCTTCGGCTTTTGGTGCAGGTCTCATGAAATTCACACTCTTTCCTTCGCGCTCCCAAAGCTCTTGGTGCCATATTCTCCTTCATCGCATTTGTCTTGCATGCGACCTCGAGCCATGACCATGGGCCCAACTCTTGGGTGCATTGCGATTTCACATTTCGGGGGCCTTCCCATCACTTGACTACACTCTCCCGATACCCGATATTGCGGAATCAACTGATTCAGATGGATGGATGGATCTGCTTTGCATCCGACAACTGCGATTTCTTCCTCGGAACTCCACCTTGGTCGACTCTACGCTATGGGCGCCAACCTTTCCTCCTAGACCCAATTCCATATGACCTCGGGCTGTGACCATGGGCCCAACTCCAGGGCGCATCGCGATTTGACGTTTTGGGGGTTTTCACATTGCATGACTACAATCTCCTGATACCCGATATTGCCAAATGGCCCTATCCAGATCGACGGGTAGATCTGCTATGCATATGATGATCGCGATTACTTCCTTGAAAACCTGAGTCACCAATCATGCACTGGGTGCTTACCTTTTTCCTTGGGCCCACCTCCTATGTGGCCTCGGGCTATGACCATGGGCCCAACTCCTGGGCGCTTCACGATTTCGCATTTCGGGAACTTGCGCCTTGCTCCATGCTGAAACTTCTGACTCGCGAAATCACGATTTCACTTATCTGCTACCATGTGCCCCTCTGGTTTGGACAACCCAGGTCTATTTTCTTTGACTCCTTCCAAAACTCCCAAAAGTTTCTTCCATGAACCATCAGATTGGCTACCACCTATCCCTATAAGATCTACGGTCCAGATCTAACTTCATCGTATCGGGATTTCACGTCTCGAAAAGTTGAAAGGCTACTCACCTCCATTCTCCCGATTCCCGAATCTCTGACTTCACCAGAGTTAGATAAATGGTCCACGACTTTCCTCGATCCAACGACCCAGATCATTTCATGAGTTTGCACCTCGCAAGTCCTTACGACTCTGCCCTTGGACTTTTTTGACTCGCAAAACCGTGAAATCGCTGATCCTTCGCCATGTGCCCTTCCCAGCGCCAACGACTAGGATTGAACTCACGACTTCAAACCTTTGTATGATGTTAAACTTCATGAAACTTTATAATCCCGAATACCCGGGGGCCATTAATCTGGAATGCTCCTGGAATCTCCACTGCTGACAAAATTCAACCTGTCTATTTGTATTTTAATCCTGAAATGAGCTGCTCTGCATGTTGTGCTCGGATGCTTCCTGTGCAGACCATGAACTTGGGTGACTTGCTTCCCTTGACAACTATATGCGATAACATTTGGCTCCATAGGGGATGGCATGATCCCTGCGAGCTGCCAAGAACAAGTAGTTCCAATCGTCTTCTGGATTGGGCTATGGAGTCATGCTAAAAAAACATCATGTTGAGGATTAAAGGCCGACAAAAACACTATCATAAGAATGAAAGAAAAATACATGGGCTCCAAAGGAGCTTATTTATGTACAATCCTATACTAATTGATTTTTTACATAGTGCTAGGTGAAAACAAACTTCCACCATAGCCATTCAAGTAACTTCCTAACTGGAAGCTCCTTCACTCTGTCCGTGATTAGTAACATATGATGAAACCATGATAGCAGAGCGGTTACAACCTTCAACTTTCCTCCTAATGCTGAGGTTAGGACAAAGCTGAGCAGCTTCAAAACATGAAGGAAATACAACTCCATGTATTCCTTCACAAGCTCATAGGCCAAGCGACAAACTCCAGAAAATTTATAACAGGCAGCCTGCTTTGTCACACAGCTGCTCACACATGGCTGAATATCTGTGGTAGGCATAGGTGGATGAGAGGCTAATGAAGGTTGACTGACCTCATACGATGGATTGTCACTTACAGGATCCGGACATGAGATAAACTACCCCTTCTGCTGCTCCTTTTCTTCTTTGTATGCTTTGAAAACATCTGCTATCTGAGAGAAAGAAGTCTCTTCATGTGTATCCAAGGATGGATATTTCTCTCTATAATGTTGCTCTTGGTAGGAGCTTTCACTTTCATAAGAAGATTGGCAGCCTATGCTTTCTACTTCTGAATACTCTTCAGGGGTAGGTGAGCGTAGAACTCTTTTATCTTGCAAAGCGAAAAGAACAATATCTTGATTCTTTTCTTCAACCATTTCTTCTTTTAAATTTGAGACAACAGGTGTACTAGGGGAGGAAAATAATGCATCCATAGTTATGCCATCATCAATGCTATCATCAATCATATATGGAAGGACTTCTTCTTGGGAAATAGAGAGAAAAAACTTTTCATCTGTATTTGCAAAATACTCACTTTCATCCTTGCTTTCTCTCTCAATCAGATCTTCATCGGACTCATCACACGAGGAACACTCTATCGTCTTCAGAATGTGGAGTGCAAACCTCTTACAACAATCATAAAAAATAATATGATCTGGGTAAATCTTCCCATAATACGAATTAAAATCATTGTGAAAATCCTTTAAAGAATGGATACTAGCAACAGGGAGAGATAGACACCATCCAAGAGAATCTTCTTCTAAATAAAAACTGAACATATTGATCTAGACATCCTCGTGAAAGAAGCCATGTTCAATCATGTATACATGAAATTTTAATAAGTGCTCACCGATATGATCATGCTTGCTTCCTATGGATATTGAAAGATAATCATCCCATTCATTTATAGCTGACATTGGATGTGGATAACTAGATATGGATGATAAATTGAAAGGGAAAAAATTATGAGCCAAGATAGTCGAGAGATGTGGCTCCTCCTTTTCTCCTTCATGGCTCTCCCCATGATCAGTTTCACAATCACTATAAACAGGAACCATGGAAGAGCTCTGCTCTTCGTCATATTCGCTAGGATATCCATCAAAAGATGTTTGTTCTTGGTTAGTATCCGACATCAGTTGTTCATCATAAGTAGGGCTTCCAATAACATTTGTTTCCAGGACCGAAATATCCTCTGCATTTTCTTCATAAGAGAGGCGAGAAAAATTTGCCTTTAATTCATCTATACTTGTAGAAAGTTATTGTATCAACTCCATCAGCTCCTCCGGGGGATGTCCCTTCTCCTCACAAATTTTGCAATAACGAACTATGTACTGAACATCATCTCTATACTCCTCACAACAGTTATGACAGATTAACTCAGAGGAATAATACTTTTGACAACGCCTATTGAATGTTGCATGAAATTCCCTTAGGGAGGAAATACTAGCAAGGGGTAAGGAATGATACCATTCACAAGCATCCCCTTCTAACAATAACATGAACACTTTTAATAATACATCCTCATGGTGTATCTCCCATTGATGCATGAGTTCATGAAACTCTCATAGATGTTGAGCAGGGTTTTCCTCTTTACGCTCTCTAAATATGGGAAAATAATCGCCCCATTCATCCATAGTAGGGACAACATTAGGAAAACTAGAAACAACAAAACAATCAAAAGGAGCAAACCTCTGAGCTATGATTTTTTCCATTTCGAACCAGTGGAGTCGCCAATCAATTCTTTAATCATGGAGTCACCAGGTGAAATATATGCAATAAGAGTGTGTTTGGTCTTTGTTCACCATCAAAGATCATATCTGATCATTGTGTTCTCCCAAGGGCTACCATGTGTAGCCATAAGTAGCCACACTAAAATAGTGGAGTTGCCAGGTTCAAGCACAATCTTCAAAGGTTCTGATTTCTGATGCACCTTCAGAATCAAAAGTTCATTGTCGTTCTAACCAGGTAAAATATTCAATTCGTCCCCAGCAACGACGCGAGAAATGTTAGCACTAGAAGTCACCTCTAGATTGTGGCAGAGGTAAGCCCAATAGCCATCATGTTATATGTCACGGTTAATGGATTTAAAGAGGTCAAATGGGGCAGACTCAAGAGAATATCGTTTTAACTCAGAAAACTGGGGCAATATGCACAAAAAAATGAGGTCTTGATCAACTTCATCCAGTAAGTTGTAGTAAGGGTGAGTAGGAGGAATAAATTGAGGAGAAGATGTAAAGGTCTTCTATGGACATCAGGTCTTCCAATAGCCTAAGGAGGAAAAACTATGAAAACAAGATCCTCTTGAATTTGAAGTTTCAGGAAACTAAAAACACTATAACTGCACTGCAATCAAACATCCATTACAACATAGTCACCACAATCCATGTGAATCCTTCAATCATGAACATTTAGTATCAGACGCGAGTAAGATGGAAATAGAAGTTGACTTTAATTAAACAAGAAGTCTCAAATCAAGTTACATAACCAGAGAACAAGAGATTCATTAAAACATTACAATACGAGAGGTTAGCTCAGCCATGGACCTTAACAAAATATCAAAATTGAGTATATATACTCAAAAATGCTGCAACTACCAGGAGCGTGATCAGACCTGTGCATTCAAAGATTCCAGTCGACGCCCACCCTATTAGACTGTGAGGGAATTCTTCTGTCAAACACAAGCTTAGATCAACATGGGTTTTGCAGGAAAATCTGCTCGCAAGAGTACCATGCGCTGACGGTTCAGTCCCCACGACCGGACCTTCCATACCTTCCATTTATGGAGTGAGCCGAGGTTTCAACCACCACTCCTTTATTCATTAAATTCGTTCATTGAGATCAAGATGAGACTTAACACCCAAGGATCTACCATGCACTGCTAGAGGCCCTTCGAGTCAACCTGACACCTTGGAACCATGATGGTCTCGTTCTTTAATTCACATGAGCATCTTTGGCTTTTGGTGTAGGTCTCATGAAATTCACACTCTTTCCTTCATGCTCCCAAATCTCCTGGTGCCAGCTTCTCCTTCACCGCATTGTTCCTGTATGTGACCTCAGGCCATGACCATGGGACCAACTCCTGGGCACATCACGATTTCACGTTTCGGGGGCCTTCCCATGACTTGACTACACTCTCCCGATACTCGATATTGCGAAATCAATTGATTCAAATGGATGAATGGATCTGCTTTGCATCCGACGGCTGTGATTTCTTCCTCGAAACTCCACCTTGGCCGACTCTACACCTTGGGTGCCAACCTTTCTTCTTGGACCCGCTTCCATATGACCTCGAGCTGTGACCATGGGCCCAACTCCTGGGCACATCGCGATTTCACATTTAAGGGGTTTTCACATTGCATGACTACAATCTCCCGATACCCGATATTGCGAAATGGCCCTATTCAGATCGATGGTTGAATATGATATGCATCCGACGATCACGATTGCTTCCTTGAAAACTTGAGTCACCAATCATGCACTGGGTGCTTACATTTTTCCTTGGGCACACCTCCTATGTGGCCTCAGGCTGTGACCACGGGCCCAACTCTTGGGTGCTTTGCGATTTCGCGTTTCGGGAACTAGCGCCTTGCTCCATACTGAAACCTCCAACTCGCGAAATCATGATTTCGCTTATCTATTGCCACATGCCCCTCTGGTTTGGACGACCAATATCTATTTGCTTTTGACTCCTTCCAAAACTCCCGAAAGTCGCTTCTGCGAACCATCAGATCGACTGCCACCTGTCCCTATACGATCTACGGTCCATATCTAACTTCATTGTATCAGGATTTCACGTCTCAGGAAGTTGAAAGGATACTCACCTCCCTTCTCCCGATTCCCAAATATTTGACTTCACCCGAGTCAGATCAACGGTCCGCGACTTTCCTCAATCCAACGACCCATATCATTTCAAAAGTTTTCACCTCGGGAGTCCTTACGACTCTGCCCTTGGACTTTTTCGACTCGTGAAACCACATAATCTCTGATCCTACGCTATGTGCCCTTCCCAACCCCAAAGGATAGGATTGACCTCACGACTTCGGACATTTGTTTGAGGTTAAACTTCACGCAACTTTATAATCCCTAATACCCGGGGGCCATTAATCTGGAATGCTCCTGGAATCTCCACCGCTGACAAAATTCAACCTATTTGTTTGTATTTTAAGCTTGAAATGAGATGCTCTGTATGCTACGCTCAGATGCTTCCTGTGTAGACCACGAACTTGGACGACCTACTTCCCTTGACAACTATATGTGATAACACCTCCTCCAGTCAAATCATTCCAAGTGATAATGAACAACAATTCCATCACCACTAACCCTAGCCTTACGTGACTTCAAGCCCCAAAGAGTGACGTTTTTCTCCTCCTGGGAAATTTGTTTAGCATGTGAGGGATAGGATAGGTCCTCCAAGGTGTCTTCTAGGCATCCAAAGGCAAGTCATCATGATATGACATGTGGGCCCTTGTAATCCAACCTGTGGTATTCAATACCCATGGAATCCCAAGCTAAGCTTGTTCCTCCAAAACTGTCCACCAAACAAGGTCCTACAAAACAAATGGGTACGCCCTCCAAAGATCTCAAGTCAAAATATTATGGAAAGTGAAAACTACATCTAATAAACAAGGAATCTAAAAATGTGCATCAAAACTACCTCATCAAATTAAACAAATGCTCAAATACCCTATACAATTGACCAAGTTTAGGTATGGGAGGGTGTCATAAAAGTCATATTGGGTAGACCAAAACCCTCAAGTAGGGGATTCTCCCAAGGGTGCCCCTTCAAGATCATGTAGTGTATGATGAGGTGGATATGGGTTTATAATTCATATGTCAATGGGTTTCATGGAATACAAGGGATCATATTGTTTCATCTATGGGTGCCTTTGTAGAGGGTGTGCTCCACCTTCATTTTCAATGCATCCTTTTTCCAATCCCATTCATTGCCTTTAATTCTTTTAGGATGTTTCTAGGTTGAATCCAAGGCGAGGATTCTACCTAAGCAATAAAAAATGTGCCCACCTTGACTCTACCCTGGTCACATCATGCTTCTCCAAGTTGGGAACACATGTGGGGATTCTACCTAAATATTAAAAACAATTCCCACACATGCCCCTCCTTGGTTGGCATTTGTTATTAGTTATTCTTTCATGGGTCCCATAAATTTTTATGAGAGATGTTTCATTGTCCTCGGGATCCCTGGGTGAACATCTAAAAGGTTAATGGTTTGGATTTCATCTTTTTCCAGCCACCATCCCTCTAGGCCTTCAACCCCTTCTTCCCATGAAATGAGGTACATGCTCTTCTTGGGTCACTAAAACCAAAGGGACTAGAAGAGGGAAATGTGAATGGAATGTGATGAGAGGAAAGTGATAAGTGTGGTCAGGAATGGTACGATGACCCCTCAAGGGACCCCCAATTACACCCCTTCCCCAAACATTGGCCACTTACTAGGAAATCGATGATAGTCACCAAGGTGAAACATGGTCAAAAGAATAATGTCAAAGAATACATTTTATAATCAAAATAAACTTCAATACAACATGCTTAAATGCCTCAAATATTAGGGTGATTACCTACCAGAATACCTGACTTGTACCACATGGAGAAAGACCCATGTGCCTTCCAGGATCTAGCTAGTGTGGTGATAGAGCAAGCTTACATATGTGCAAGTGGACACTACTAGTCATGTGGTCTTTCGACACTCCATGTCTGCAACTTGAGGGCCTCGAGACATCGTCTCCTTAGTTATCCCACAAAATGGGGATAACACACACTAGTGTCGGTAGACTCCTATGATCAATTCATTATCTGTGTTCTACACTATTGGGTAAGCCTTTTATCACCTTATTTTCTTTAATTTTAATTTATGAAAATATCTATCCATACCCAAAGAAAATAAAGCCGATTCTAGGTCTAAATCCTCCTCAAACTAGTCATCCAATCATTTGTTTGATACTAATAACACCTCCTTGTCCATATAACCTCACTTTTTGGATATTTTTTCTTAGCTACCAAGCCCCCAGATAAATTTTCCATCTGCTACGTGGCTATTTAACCCCTTACCTTTAGACTTCTAGTCTATCTCAACATATCGTCCAAAATGTGTCTCCTTTTCTAGAATTCATGGCCCTATGTGCATAAAATTAGAATCCCACCAAGGGATTTGTCATGTATTCAAACATCTATAATGTATTTAGACATGTCTAAGATTATCTTTTAAGTTACATCTAATGCCTTGTCAACCATGCTAGGAATAGATTTCGACTCTCATACCCTATGTCAAAAAGTTTATAGGAACATATATGTCACCTTGGATGAAAACCAAAGGACCAATTTTACCGAGGAAATTGTGGCATGAATATCTCCCCCTGTCTAATAGACCTCCTCTCCATAGATCAAAGTGTTGAGCACTCTCTTATAATGAGGGGGTGGGGTGGTGAATCGATATAACACATTTTTTTTTTACTTTTCAAACATTCATCAACCATAACAAAACAATCGCATATGAGATCTATTAACTGTAGAACATAGAACACAAGATTTATGTGGAAATACTTTCAAAAGAAAACTACCAAACTTCTCTTTATAATTTTTTGTAGGCACCAATCTACTATTACAAATATTTGTGGGCACCAACCTACAGGAGACACAAACCCCCACTGGTTCAAATCTTGGTAGGAACCAACCTACTCTTACAGATATTAGCAGACACCAATCTAATGGAGACATCAATCCCCACCCCCAAGAACCAAATTTGCAAGAGACACCAATCCCCACCGATAAGAACCAATTTAGAAAGAGACACCAATCTCTTATATATATTTGTAGACACCAATCCCCACCGCTAAGCACCAACTTAGTAAGAGACATCAATCTCTGAGCTGCACCAACCTTCACCGAGTCTGATTTCTATTTCTTCCTTCACCAAGTCTGCTCGCTACTTCTGGCTTTACTAGTCCTACTCACTACTTCTCCCTTTAGCATGTCTACTCACTACTTATGCCTTTACCAAGCTTGACCAAAATTTTAATTTCTAAATGGAAACTTTCCCAAAGCTTGTTGTTTTGGGTCTCTTCCCAAGAATGAACTTGTACATCATGCCACATATCCAATTTTGCAAATCTATTTCTGAAATTTTTACCTAAGGTACTTTTGTATTTCTCCTCTGTCCTCTAAAATTTTCACAGTCTCAAGAGTCCCATAAAATAAGTTATAGTGAAAATGTCAAACTGACTTGTTTGAAATTGATATTAGGATCATTCATAAACCCTAATTTCCATAGAGCATATCTCAGAAAGTGTAGTGAACCAACATCTGAAATTTCTACCTAAGGTACTTCTATATGTATCCTCTATTTTGTAAACATTTCATATTCTGAAGAGTCCCAAACAAGACGTTACAGTGAAAATTCCAAACTAACATGTTTGAAATTGATTTCAGGAGCTTTCAGGAACCCTAACTTCCACAGAGCATATCTCCAAAATTACATCGAAAAAACATATGAAATTTTTACCTCAGGTAATTCTATATGTCTCCTTTGTTCTATAAAAAATTCATAGTCTAAAGAGTCACAAAAAATAAATTATGGTGAAAATTCCAAATTGACCTGTTTGAAACTGATTTCAAGAGCATTCAGGAACCCTAACTTCCATAGGGAGTATCTCCAAAATTATAGCAAACCGACATCTGAAATATTTACCATATGTACACCAAGATATCTCCTCTGTCTCTATAAAATTTCAAGGTTAGAAACATCCCATAAAATAATTTATAGAGAAAGTGCCAAGCTGACATGTTTGAAACTGATTTCAGGAGCATTCAGGAACCTTAGCTCCCATAGGGAATATCTCTGAAAGTATAGAAAACCAACATCTGAAATTTTTACCACATGTACTTCAATATCTTTCCTCCTTCTCTACAAAATTTCAAGGTCTACAACATTCTATAAAATAAGTTATAGCGGAAGTGCCAAGTTAATATGTTTGAAATTGATTTCGCAACTCTTCCCTTTTGGAATGATATTCAATATTTGCTCATCCATTTTTCACACACACTTTCTCTCAATACTTTATCTTTTTATACTTTTTCATAACCCTTCATGAAAGGACGTGTCCGTTAATTAAATAATTAATTCCCGATACCATGGGAAAATACCCCAAACTCATGGGTTTGAAACCAACATTTTACTTTTTACTTTCTCACATGCACCTCTTTCTTAATATACTTGTAAACCTATATACAAATCAATCTTGGAAATGCTGTGTGTATTATAATGCCATAATGTGACATTAATCCTTTGATATCAATGGCATTAATTCCAACACAAAGAGTTTCCTAAGTGGTTCTAAGAGTCCATTGTAAATTTCTCTTTCATCTTAGGGTATGATGATGATCAAACATTAGATATCCCCATGTTGGCCCTATTGGACATTTTCTATGTCCCAACAACAAAGTCCAAGATTTAAAATATGTAGAGTGTATTTTTAGGTCAATAAGAGAGTGTTGAATTAGGAAAATGAGTATTTTGAGAGGCTTGCCTAATGAAAGGGCCCAATTACAGTTTTATTCTTTGAAATGGAAATGCCTCCAATTATGGCCCAACGATCATATTCCAAGTAAGATGCTCTATTATGTTCTCTAATCTAATCTAGACTAATGAACATAAAATTCAGAAATGTAAATAAGTATGAGGTGGATGCATGACTGAAGTGCAAGTAAATGCAATATGCAAAATGTAGCTAACTAAATCCTTATTGAAGGAGGGAAGAACAAAATCCGGGAATGCAATGGATAATAGGGAGAATAATCCCATATGCCATTAGAAACCCAATGTTGGATATGTGTTGTATCCTTTGTAGGTATACTTAAGTATGTCTTGACGAGGGTTCAAGGGATGTCCCTTGAATGAAGGGGGTTCGGGGGGGGGACCCACCCCCCAACTAGGGGGCATGAGGAGCTAGCACACCCTCAAGGAAATTTGTTTTGGTTTATTGTGTGTTATTTTGACCAACGGTTTAGGACCATTGTAATCCCAGTTAAGGGTTAGGGTTGTAATCTAATCCATGTCAATGCATTAGGATTGATTAAAGATGTATAATACCTAAATATTTGTACAATGAATGGTTGAGTTAATCCAATGAGATAAAAAGAGGGTGCGATTCTTAGTTAGACTAATTTTTTTGGTTAAGGGTTTATAGGGTAAATCTTGTGTAGAATATGTGAATGTTCCTTTGTTATTCTTATGTTTCATATTTTGTTAGTATTACTTTTCTTTCATAGGTTTATCAAATTCTTCATTTGATATTAGAGTGAGGTCATTGGCTTTAGGGGGATGCCTTTGTCACTAGGGTTTAGCTTATTACACGAAGAGCAAGGTTATATTTGGTTTGTGATAAACTTATTCTTGAGTGGGAGCTTTGCATAGTGAGTCTTGTGTGGAGGAAAATGGTAGGAAATTTAGGAATATGAATAGATAAATTTAATGGGAAGATCTTCAAGTTATGGAAGCTAAAGTTGGAAGATATTCTTGTAGATAAAGGCTAGTGGGTTGATGTGGATCTAGGTACAAAACCTATTGGTATGGAGAAAGAAGACCGTGAGAAGTTGGAAAGAAATGCAAGGAGTATGATTGACTTTGTCTCTTTGTCCCCGCTAAACACACTATTTTTTCGAAAAACGTTGTATCATCTTAAGATGGAAGATTGCAACTCCAGATCAAAGCATCTAAATTCCTTTAATACTTTGGTAAGTTAGATTCTCTCTATTGATATTAAGATGGAGGAAGAAGTTAAGTGTATTACCTTGTTATGTTCTTTGCCATACTCTTGGGATAATATAGTTGTAGCAATTGGTAGTACTACCCATTATACATTGAATCTTAAGGATGTAGTTGCTTCCTTACTATCAAAGAGAATGAGGTGAAAATCCATGGAGGGTGTTTCCAAGGATGTATTATATGTAAGAGGTCGTCCTAAAGATAGTAATAATATTTTTGGGAACATATATAAATCTAGATGTAGATCTAAATCTCCAAGACAATGTATAAGGAAATATTGGAAATGCAGTAAAATTGGGCATTATAAGAAAGAATAAAGATCTAAAAATGTTGATAAAAGTAATGGATTTGTTTGAAATGCAGTGAAATTGGGCATTAT
>SNQJ01S0046145.1:77305-106150 GCA_010110895.2 Picea sitchensis | reverse complement strand
TGGTGATGGAAACTGCTACTGCTGACAGGACAAATCTGATGAAGAAGAAGAGACATGGGCCTTCCAGGGCCATGCTCAAGTCAATCCTGCTCTCGGTACTCCATGTATAGGACCATGTGGGCCTCGAGACATGATCTCCTAGTTATCCCATGATATCGAGGATAACACAGCCAGACATAGATGGGAGGAGGAGCAAATGGATTGTCAGAATCCTCGAATTTTATCTAGAAATCAAACCTACCAAGCTAGTTAAAGGTCAGGGTTTAGCCAAGCTGTTGGATGAATCTATTTGTAAGGCTCTTGGAGTTAAATTCATCAACATTTACTCAAAAAATCAGTAGGTTAAATTTTCTGATGGCAATCCTCAAGGCACCCCTCCATTGGCAAAATGCACCTGATATAAAGATATTATGTATTTTCTGCAAAAATTAAAGCCCCCTAATGGAATGGGGAAGATAAATGCAAGAGATTTAAAGCTCAAAGAAGTCAGATATTTCCTTATTGAACTGGTCTTATATTGGAAGGACCCTCTAGGAGTGCTTCTGAGATGTCTAAACCCACAGGAGGCCCAAAGGATTATGTTTGATTTTCATAGAAACCTATGTGGGGGACATGATTTATGGAAGACCATAGCCTACAAAATTCTCAAGGTTGGGTACTAATGGCCCACTTTATTCACTGATGTTTGCAGAAAGATCAGAGCCTGTATCAAATGTCAAAAATTCTCAGGAAAGAAACAACTCAAATCTATGCCACTAAAGCCTGTAGTAGCTTCAGGACCCTTTCAACAATGGGGGTTGGACTTCATTGGGGAAATTCATCCTGGTTCAAGTGGTCAACACAGGTGGATCTTAACTGCAACAGATTATTTCACCAAATGGATAGAATCCATCCCCATCAGGAGTGCTTCATACAAGGTAATCATCAGTTTCCTAGAGGATATCATAGCAAGATTTGGTTGTCCTAGCAGACTTATCACTGATAATGCTGCATCTTTCAAGTCTGAGCCTTTGATCAAGTTCTTTGAGCAGTTTGAGATTTCGTTAATTCACTCCAATCCTTATTATCCCCAAGGAAATGGGTTGGCAGAGTCCTCTAATAAAAGTTTGATCAAGCTTATTAAAAGACTGTTAGAGGATATTAAGAAGGCATGGGATTCAAAGCTCAAATTTTCTCTGTGGGATGACTGAGTGAAAACAAAAAGATCTATAGGTATATCCCCTTTCCAACTTGTTTATGGGACAAAGGATGTTTTTCCCTCTTAGATGGCTCTACTTGTAGCAAAATTCTTTCGGGACTATCAAGGAGAGCCTGGTGATATGATTAGAAGGATTCAACAACTAGTGGAGTACCAGCAAGCTCGAGAGCAGGTGATGGAAAAATCTCATGACCATCAGCAAAGGATCAAGCAAGCCTTTGACAGAAAGGCAAGAAAAGAAGGTTTCGAGCTGGGATATCTAGTGCTTAAATGGGATGCACCCAGGCAAGACAGAGGACAACACAACAAATTTGAAGCCCTGTGGATCAGGCCTTTCACAATCTCTGAAGTATTTTCAAATAATACTTACAGGTTGTAGGACTTGAAGGGCAAAGAAGTTTTTAATGGCCCTGTGAATGGGCATTTCCTGAAGAAATGTTTTACTTGAGCCACACGTGGCTCTCATGTATTTGTAATTTTTTTTTTCTTTTGTTTCTGTTTTTAGTTCATATGTGACTCCATAGCCCAACAACAAGGCACTGAAACTGCAGAAGAGTTCTTGGCATCTCACAGGGAGCAAGCCATCCCCCATGGAGCCTAATGTTATTAGATATGTTGGTAAAGGGGGTGTTTTCCTAAGAAGGGACCCCCTTTGGTGAAAAAATGGCAATAAGTGGGTCAAAAACCCACTTATCCTAAGTTTGAGGTGCACGAGTGCATTATGCTAAGCAAAAAGAAGGTCTAGGCGGCCAAAATCTGCGCGCTCAGATCTACGACGCAGGTTCAATTTCGGACCACCCCCATCTTTCTGGATTTAATGGGGCGGGGCGGTCTGATATGGTGGTTTTAGATTGCAGCCCCCTCACTATTGTGGCGCCTCCTCATGATTTTAGAACTTCCCACATAAAACCTCTTACTACCTAGCCCCCCCTCTGATATACTCTTACTACCTAGCCCCCCCTCTGATATACCACTTACCTCCTCCGCTTACTGCTCCAGCCTCCTACCGACATCTATCTCCCACTGTGTATCTCACCTCTACCCATCACATCCTTTGCTCCCAATCCCCATCTTGTTATGCTACACCTATCCTCCACTCACCACGTGCAATTGCAATCTGCACACAACACAACAAAAGCCTGAATCATAGCCTGTATACAGTGCATTAAGGATCGGATTTATTTTTGGGATCTAGCAGTGAATTCATGCACCCTTTTCTTCAGCGTTGGATTGAAGTTGAGTTGGTTGATGTGTTCTTTATTTTCTATGTTGCATTAAGGATCGATTTATTGGGACCAGCAAGAATTCATGCACCTTTGCTTCAAGTTGATTGTGTTGAGTTTGGTTGATGTGTTCTTTTATTTTCTAGAAGAATTGTAAGGTGACATTATTGTTTAAACCTCGGCAAATGGAGGTTTTCATCACTATAGAGAGTATTCTCGGTGCTCTAACTGCTCGAGGTCTCTCTGGTGTGTTTCATTTTGCTTTGGTCTAGCTATTGGGTTCTTAAGGGTGTCCGGCTTCGGGATGGCTTCTTATGTTTGTCAGTAGACATTATTTGGGGTAGTCATTCGACTGTTGGTGTTCTGCAACCCCATTTGGTAAGTGATCTCCGAGGAAAGGGTCTTGGATGCTGTTCTAGATTGGGAACACAAAGAGATGTAGTTTCATGAATTCAATGATTTCGGGATATGCTTTGCATAGGTATGACAAGGAGGCTCTCAAAGTCTTTGAAAAAATGCAGTTAGCAAACGTAAAGCCAAATAATACCACATTTGGTGTTCTATCTGCATGTAGCCATGCAGGTTTAGTTGATAAAGGGTTGCGGTAGTTTGATTCCATGAGGCAAGAATATTCAATTACACCTACAAAAGATCACTATGGCTGCGTAATAAGTCTTCTTGGTCGTGCTGGATGCCCGGATGAGGCAGAGGAAATTATCAACAACATGCCCTTTGAGCCACCTCTAAGGGTATTGGGAGCATTGCTAGGTGACTGCAGGATTCATAAGAAAACGGAGCTAGGAAAACATGTGGCAGAATGAATTTTTAAGATGGAACCAAAAAACTACTGCATCATATATTCCCCTCTCTAATATATACACGGCTGCTGGGCATCAAATTTGTTATGATTGTGACTTTGTGCAGCCAAAACAAAGGCCAGTACCATCTGAGAATTGTTTCCTTTCTTATTCAATAGCTAAAGCTTTGCAAGGTGGACGGATCTGAAAAAGACACTAGTCCATTATCAACTATTTCATATTTTGGCATTAGTTTTGAGTGAAGACAACAGTACAAGAGAAATAGGAGCAGAGAATGGACTTGTTGGTGTCACATTGGACTTATTGACAAATTTTAAGCCAAATAATTTGACAGGGGAAAAAGCTTCAGTTCCTAAGTGGGTGACTGCCTTATTGTTTATACTTGACCATATGCTACAATGCAAGCTCCAACTTACTCCAGATGCTCAGAATACTATTGCTATGGGAGGAACTTCACTTGTCTCTGAGTCTGAAGATACAACTTTAGCCGGTGTAGGCACTGTGGATAACGGTAAAAAGTCTTGCTTGGATGTCAACAACAAAGGCTTTAATGTCCTTGCCTACTACCAAAAGATTTGGAATTTGCAGTGGGTTTGCAGGAACTCTAATTACTGGCAATAAGCACATAATGATCAAAAATCATTCAGCCACTAACTGATGTAGCTAAGCAATATCTTGCCAAGCACTTTGAAGATATTACAAAGTTCCAAGATGATGTTATGGATCTGCCATTTGTAGGTGTGGAGGCAGTCTTATCCAAAGATGAATTGCAAGTGGCTTCAGAACACTTAGAGGGAAGTTCTAGATACAGTCTATGATTTTGTGCTGTCATAGTGAAGATATTCGTGTTTGTGTCCAGAGTACAGAAGTTGTTCAGCACTTTTACACCTACTAGAAAATACAGCATATCAAAGTTCCAAAAACTCACGCAGAGGCCTTTAGGCACCTTTATCTCGGGAAGCAGATCCTAGTATTTTATTTTAGTTGGGGGTTTTACTTTTGGAATATCATCCAGAATACAAGATGCATGTACTTGAGGTGTGTTGCTGTTTGCTTTCACTTACATCTCATAGAGACCTTCTACATGAGAAAACTGCTGCTGACAGTTTCAATTTATTGGTAAGTTTATGTTTCCGGTTTAGGGCTGCAGCCCTCACCGTGCTCTCATTAACCACCAAAAGATGCCGAATGACCTACGCCCATTGCTAAAGGCTACTGAAACTACTGGGTTCTTGGTCACCTCACAGGAGATGCCCATCCCAGCTTGGAGCCAAATGTTAACTCCCAAAATACACCATCATTTTGGTTGGTTTTACCAAGTGGATAGCATGGCTATTGGTATGGTTTCAATTCATTGTTGAGTCTTAGCCTAAAAATTTTAGATTTTGGTTTGACTTAAATTTGGATTGTAAAGTCTTCTTTTCAAAATCAAGTTATTTTTAATTTCCACAAATTAACTTTATTTCTTCAAAGGTTCAAGCAGGCCGGTGGAGTGCCCACTTTCAACAGCTAAAAAGATCGTTTCATCAGTTGGCACGTTGAAAGTGTCTAATCTTAAAAGGTTCTTAAAATCAGTTCTTCGGTGGCTACCGCCAAAAGATACATGCTTTCAACAGCCAAGGAGGGTCTTCTACAAAGTGGCGTGCTGTGGGAAGTGCATACTTTCCGGAGCTAACAGGGGCTTACAAAAAGGTGCACCGAGGAAAGTCAAGATTATCAAATGCTAACAGGTCAGATTTCTAAGCCATAAATATCAAATCAAATCTCGCTCCCATATCGACATTGTTTAGCAAAGGATCAAGAGTTTTTGCAAATGGAAAATGACACTTAAACTTGCAGGGAACTTTTCAATCCCTCTCGAGTTTCCAAATTAAGATATGACAATACCATTGGAAAGATGAGATTCTAGATGTCGACGACTATTCATATGTGAAAAATGGATTTTTTATGACCGAAATTCAAATTTGAAAATCTGTCCGCCAAGACACAAGGCGTATTTTTTACCTCAAGGGTCGTTGAAAGTGGCGCTCCGCGCCTAAGGAGCTGCCATGCTATGTATCATGGAAAGTTCAGAACGCTTAATGTTACAGATTTCAGATTTGAAATTTTGAATTAAAAGCGCATGAAACCGTTGGGACTAGACAGTTGGTGGATTATTCCATCAAATCTAAAGGCTATTTTGGGAAAGACAAGTCAAAAGAGGAGTCTTTGGTCAAGTTTGGTCATTTTTTTGAAGGCAAAATTTTAGGAATGAATACACAGCTCATCAAATTCGAATTCCACTCTCAAAGGAGCAGATCAAAGAGCCTTGGAAGGCTAGTCATCACTTCACCAAACTGTTAGAATAGATGTTGGACCAGCACATGAATATCACCCTCATTTTGAGGATTTTTCTCTACATTTGTGTAAATTAGCTTTCTTTACTATTTTTAGCAAAACAGATCCATATTTTTAGGATCCGAAACTGCCTCAGAGGCTATAGCTACATTCAAGAACTACTATGGTTCAATCTGATACATTTGGCCTATGTACTTAGACTTTTATTTTGATATGAATCACAGTTTTCTTTGCTACTAATATCAGATTTTCTCATGTGTTTCATTGCTAATTTGATTCAATTTAGCTCATCTATTAAGAACTCGCTATCTCTTATTTGGCTCATGAATTCAAATTGAATGATCTCTTAATATCTTGTATGACCGTGCATGTTAATGTACTTGGTTATCTAGTATAGTGTTCTTCATACCCCTTCCAAATTACTGCATTTGGTTATTGGTTTCTAAAAGCACTAGCTCATTCTAATGCATGATAAGTTGTTCTTCTCATTAGCCATCCTGCTTATCCCATTGATCCACATTAATTTCATTATTCATGATTTTGCCACGCGACCTTAGCTCACAACCCTAAGGAGTTTCTTTGGAGTGATAACAAATTGGCATTGTTGTTGGGGAGAGGAGATTGAAGCTCACTTTGGGAGATTTGATATAGTTCCAAATTTTGATGATAGACAAAGCCAGGACATAACTTGGCTAAATTCATCTATCCGGCGACTCATGAGGATGAATTCAAAGGGCTTAATCCATTGTTCAATATGTCGGTGACCTAATCGGTATGACATGAATATAATCTTAGCCAAGAGGTATGCATCTGTGATTTTTCAAGCATTGCCGGTTTCCCTAATCAAGTACCTTCTATAGATGAATGGGAGAACAGTCTTGCAAGATTTCATGGAGAAGAGTGGGAAGTGCCGCCTGAACATTTGTCGGACTTTCATGACTACATGCATAGGTTGCAGGTAGTGCATGAGGATGTGTTAGATCTGACTCTTCTATTTTTCATTAGAAGGGATTGCCTATGATTGGTATCGGTCTTTGCCCAATGCAAGTGTCAGTTCTTTAGAAAATTTTCATGCCTCTTTTAATGTGTTTTGTAAGGATCATTTTCCTCACATCTTCTCTATCCTCGTTGTCATGAACTTCATCACCAAACTAAGGATTCGTGTGATGTTCATGAAGAGTATATTGACATATTATGTAATATAATTTCAAACCGGGCAGAGGATGAAGATGATAGCCTACAATTTACAGATTTGCATGGACTGTCTAAAATTCAGTTAGAACACATGAATCATAATCCCGAATATATTGAATCAGAAGCACATGTTATGGGCACCACACTTTCTCGTGACTTGGAGCTAATAAAGGCAAATTGACTTATGAAGAGAGTGATGGTGGCTATGAACTGAAGGTCCGCATCGCATTCAATCTTATATGTTTCTCCAAATAGAGGTCCCATGTCACATTCAACAGAGACTAATCAACTCAAATGCATCGCGAAATCCAGAGTACCGCAGGATTTTGAGGATCCTTTTGTTGACTTTTTAGAGGCTATGAGCAGTATATATCTTAAAAAATTTCGTATTAGCATTATCTTTATCCTCCTGCTCAAAACCTTTTTCCTCGCATGATATGGCTTCTATTGTTGTTCAAGTCAAGATCTAGCATGATGTCAGTAAATCAGTTCCTTACATGGCTCCATTGGAGCATCACTTCATTTGATAAGAGGTTGTATAGTTGGTTAGAGTAGGAGTAGATAGAAAAATAAGCTCCCCCATAATGAAAGCAGTTAAATCCTTTCAATTTTAGGTTGTCAAATAAAACAAACAGTCTATAGGCAGGTTTTAAGTTTTCAAGGTGTAAAAGCTGTTCATATTTCAGGACTCTTTGACAAATTAAGTCACCACATAAAGAAGACATTTTATGGTCAAACTGAAGAATCCTGCTTTAGCATGATTCATTGTGACCTAAATATCATGGGTACAAAGATTAAAGACCTGTATTTCCTAGTGAGAACCACAAAAAGAAAATTGTCCGTGGTAAAAACCCGTGATCCTGAGCCTCAAAGGCCACATTCCCAGAAAGTTGCTTGGAAAGAACATCATGATATCTTGATCTTGCCAAACCATTAGTACATTTAAAATCAGGCTTGAGAGATATGAAGCTCAGACATATATGTGGATGTAAATGCTGCGGAATGTTCAGATTCGCATTGTCTATCGTGCACGACTTTTATCGTTTGAGCAAAAGGATGTTGTATATTGGAAAACACTTACTTCCTTTTACACTTTGTTAAAACAGGTCCTAAACAACACAAGTTTGAACCTTCTTTGTTGTTTTGATGATAACATAGAGGCAAAAATTTCGTCATGGCATTCTGACTCATTTCTTATAAGGCATATGGTGTCAAGAAAAAGACTTTATATTCAAACGCTCATTGCATGAGCTTGCAAACTGATAAGTCTGGTGTGGTTTTCATCAATTCCAGTTCACATATCTTTGGAAGAACTTGGAGTTACAATCCTGGGAACACGCTTAGTGTCTGGAAACCTGAGAGGAAAGCTCCTGGAGCATTAGTCGTTGTTGATGTTTCTAAACAAAGTGAAATACGGCCCCTCCAGGAAACTAGCACATCTTGCCAAAAAGATTCACTTAGATTCTTGGGACAGACTCCCCGTAATTTTAGTCTTTCTAACTTGACGGCTGATTTTCAGTTTCCGTGATAATTCCAGTTATTCTGGGATCTCCATTTTTAACACCGATATCGTTAGCTTTCTCCATTCTCTGTGAATGAATGCTTTAGATGATGACAGATGCCGGATATAGACGTGTATCGCTTGTTAGCGACGACTCTGCCGCTGATGGATGAATTTGTCTCGATTGGTCCGCTTTCTTCCTCTCTTCCTCTTTGCCAAAATTGTGAATACAAATCAATAGAGAGGCATTTGTTGAACTACAAGGTCGGATGATCGAAACATCAAGCAAACTTAACCAGGTGCAAATGCAAATTCGCAATAAAGAAGCTTAATAAAAAGAAAAAGAAAAGAAAAGCTGCAGCCTTCTTTACATTGAGTGCTACAACAAATAAGTTCGATGAAACAAATGGCAACCGCTGGCAACCATTCATTTTGGAGCCTGCCGGCTTTAGTTACTTTTAAATACAAGTAGAAAATAAAGAATGTGATTATTCAGAAGCTCTTTACGTATCTCAAAGGAATACTTGGAAAGGCGGATGACAGAGGTGGAAAGCAATTTCAAAGAGTTACTACAGCAAGACCCAGGACTTGCTCGCCAAATTATGTCGATGTCAATGTCATAATGGTCCTAAATATTAAAAGTCAGTTGTATTGAGTATGTGCTGGTTTACATGCACACTTCTATTGTTAAGTTTTCGGATTTAACCATACTCATAAAGCCATGAGTTATCTACGATGATGTCAGTCACCCGAAGCCTATGACTGTCTTCTCTCGTTTAGCGGCCTGTGAGCATAACTGCCGCCGGTTCCATGAAGGAAACGCCATCGCCCAAGAATGCTTTGAACCGGTCTTTCATCAAACTGGGCAAGATCTGAAACTTCCATGCAAATTGCCTTGGCCATCATGGATGAAGTGGAAGATATGGAAGCGGGTAAGATTAAGGTGCCGAAAATCACGACTATTAGCGAAGATTTCTTGGTCATTATTACAGTCGGTTGAGAAATTTCTTCCCGAAAATCCTCTATACGCCATCGCTACCATCTGACATGTAACCGAGTCCAAGGCAGCTGATTTCATGTAGCAAACGCCTCAGAAATTCTCATACATGTGACGACGATCTCAGTCTCACCATCGCAGAATTGCACCGCGACACAACATACCAAAAGCTCAATCAGCCCGTATACAGTGCATTAAGGATCGGATTTATTTTTTGGGATCTGGCAGTGAATTCATGCACCCTTTTCTTCAGCGTTGGATTGAAGTTGAGTTGGTTGATGTGTTCTTTATTTTCTAGAATAATTGTAAGGTGACATTATTGTTTAAACCTCGGGAAATGGAGGTTTTCATCACTATAGAGAGTATTCTCGGTGCTCTAACTGCTCGAGGTCTCTCTGGTGTGTTTCAATTTTCTTTGGTCTGGCTACTGGGTTCTTAGGGGTGTCCGGCTTCGGGATGGCTTCTTATGTTTGTCAGTAGACATTATTTGGGGTAGTCATTCGACTGTCGGTGTTCTGCACCCGCATTTGGTAAGTGATCTCTGAGAAAAAGGTTCTGGATGCTATTATAAATTGGGGAACACAAAGAGATGTAGTTTCATGAATTCAATGATTTCGGGATATGCTTTGCATAGGTATGACAAGGAGGCTCTCAAAGTCTTTGAAAAAATGCAGTTAGCAAACGTAAAGCCAAATAATACCACATTTGCGGGTGTTCTATCCGCATGTAGCAATACCGGTTTAATTGATAAAGGGCTGCAGTACTTTGATTCCATGAGGCAAGAATATTCAATTACACCTACAAGAGATCACTATGGCTGTGTAATAGGTCTTCTTGGTCGTGATGGATGCCTGGATGAGGCAGAGGAAATTATCAACAACATGCCCTTTGAGCCGCCTCTAAGTGTATTGGGAGCATTGCTAGGCACCTGCAGGATTCATAAGAAAACGGAGCTAGGAAAACATGTGGCAGAATGAATTTTTAAGATGGAACCAAAAAAACTACTGCATCATATATTCCCCTCTCTAATATATACGAGGCCGCTGGGCATCAAATTTGTTATGATTATGACTTTGTGCAGCCAAAACAAAGGCCAGTACCATCTGAGAATTGTTTCCTTTCTTATTCAATAGCTAAAGCTTTGCAAGGTGGACGGATCTGAAAAAGACACTAGTCCATTATCAACTATTTCTCATATTTTGGCATTAGTTTTGAGTGAAGACTAATGCCAAAATATGAGAAATAGGAGCAGAGAATGGACTTGTTGGTGTCACATTGGACTTATTGACAAATTTTAAGCCAAATAACTTGACAGGGGAAAAAGCTTCAGTTCTTAAGTGGGTGACTGCCTTATTGCTTATACTTGGCCATATGCTGCAATACAAGCTCCATCTTACTCCAGATGCTCAGAGTACTGTTGTTATGGGAGGAACTTCACTGGTCTTTGAGTCTGAAGATACAACTTTAGCTGGTGTAGGTATTGTGGATAACGGTAAAAAGTCTTGCTTGAATGTCAACAGCAAAGGCTTTAATGTCCTTGCCTGCTACCAAAGGATTTGAAATTGGCATTGGGTTTGCAGGAACTCTAATTACTGGAAGTAAGCACATAATGATCAAAAATCATTCAGCCACTAACTAATGTAGCTAAGCAATATCTTGCCAAGAAGTTTAAAGATATTACAAAGTTACAATATGATGTTATGGCTCTGCCATTAGCAGGTGTGGAGGCAGTCTTGTCCAGGGATGAATTGCAAAGCGCTCTTAAGATGCGCACCGATTTTGTGTCATTATAGTGAAGATATTCGCGTTTGTGTCCGTGAGTACGTAAGCCGCTCAACACTTTTACACCCATTGCCAGACATATCAAAGTTCCAAAACTCGCAGGCCTTTAGGCACCTTATTTGAAGCAGATCCTAGTATTTTATTTTAGTTGGGGGTTTTACTTTTGGAATATCATCCAGAATACAAGATGCATGTACTTGAGGTGTGTTACTATTTGCTTTCACTCACATCTCATAGAAGATCTTCTGCATGAGAGAACTACTGCTAACAGTTTCGATTTATTGGTAAGTTTATGTTTCTATGGTTTAGGGCGAGCTCCTTGTCTCCAGGCTCATTAACCACCAAAAAAGGATGAATGACTCCATTCCCAAATGCTATGCCACCAAACTACTAAGTTCTTGGTCACTCCCACAGTATTCATCCCACTTGGAGCCAATGTTAACTCCCAAAATAGCACCATCATTTTGGTTGGTTTTACGGGATAGCATGGCTATTGATGGTTTCCTCAATCCATTGTTGAGTCTTTTAGCTGCAAAAAATTTTAGATTTTGGTTTGGCTTAAATTTGGATTGTAAAGTCTCTTTTTCAAAATCGGTTATTTTTTACTTTCCACAACCAACTTGTTTTCAAAGGTTCATTAGGCGCTGTGGAAAGTGCCCACTTTCAACAAAATTAAGGAGATCGTTTCATCAGCTTGGCATTGCTGAAAGTGTCGAATCTTAAAAGGTTCTTAAAATCAGCCTTTCTGGATGGCTGCACACAAAAAATACACATGCTTTCAACAAATAAGGAGGGTCTTAAGCAAAGGGCGCTACTGCGGGAGTGCATACTCTTCCTCAGCCTAATGTGGGCTTACCAAGAGGCACGACCTGAGGAAAGTCAAGATTATCAACAAATAACAGAGGTCAGACTCGCGTTGGCAACATCAAATCAAATCTCTTCCCATCAGACATTGTTTACAAAGGATCGCTTAGGGTTTTGAATTGCAAATGGAAAAATGACACTTTAAACTTGCAGGGAACTTTTCAATCCCTTCCGAGCTCCAAATTAAGATCTGAAAACACCATTGAAAGATGAGATCAGATATGTCGATCGACTATTCATATGTTAAAAAATGGATTTTTATGACCGAGAAATTCAAATTTGAATCTCTGTCCGCTTTCAACAGCACAAAAGGCATAATTTTTTACCCGTTATCTGTTGAAAGTGGCGCCTGCAGCCATGAGCTAGTTTTTCACGTGCTATGTGTCGTGGAAAGCCCCAGAACGCCGTAATGTTACGATTTTCACGATTTGAAATTTTGAATTAAAAGCGAGATGAAACCGTTGGGACTAGATACTGTGTGGTGGATTATTCCATAAATCCAAAGGCTATTTTGGGAGAGACAAGTCAAAAGAGGAGTCTTTGGTCAAGTTCGGGTCATTTTTGAAGGCGTAATTTTAGGAATGAATACAAATGTACCCCATCAAATTCAAATTTGTAATTCTATGGAGGAGCCTTGGAAGGTTGGTCATCACTTCACCAACTGCTCAAACAGATTTTAAGGACCAGATCATAGAGATTATCATCCTTGGTAAGTTATCCTATCTTGTTAATCAGCTTTACTATTTTAGCAAAATGATCCATATTTTTAGGATCTAAGAACAGCTTGTAGAGGCTATAAAGCTACATTATGAAGAACTAAGAAGGGTTCAATCTTGGATACATTTGGCCTATGTACTTAGACCCTTATTTTGATATGAATCACAGCTTTCTTTTGCTACTAATATCCGATTTTCTCATGTGTTTCATTGTTCTGTAATTCGATTCAATTTAGCTCACCTATTAAGAACTCACATCTTCTTATTTGGCTCATGAATTGAATTGAATGATCTCTTACCATCTTGCATGACCCCGCATGTTAATGTACTTGGTTATCTAGAGTAGTGTTCTTCATACCCCTTTCCAAATTACTGCATCCCAAGTTATTGGTTTCTAAAAGCACTCGCTCATTCGAATGCATGATAAGTTGTTCTTCTCATTAGCCATCCTCAGTTATCCCATTTATCCACACACTTTCATTATTCATGATTTCTTGTTACCAAGCATCCCTAGCCTGGCAACCCTAAGGAGTTCTTGGAGGATAATAAAACACCATACTACCGGCTGAGAGGAGGTTGAAGCTCAAATTCCTTGGGAGATTACATAGATCCAGCTTTGATGATAGACAAAGCCCTGACATAATTTGTTGTAATCATCTATCCAAGGACTCCATGAGGATCTAATTCAAGAGTTTAATTCCATTGTTCTAATATGCCTGTGACCTAATCGGTATGACATGAACACAATCTTAGCCAAGAGGTATGCACTCTGTGATTTTTCTCGCTACTGTTGGTTTCCCTAATCAAGTACCTCTAGAGATGAATGGGAGAACACTTCCAAGATTTCATATGGAGAAGAGTGGGAAGTGCCACCTGAACATTTGTCGGACTTTCATGACTACATGCATCGATTGAGAGTTGTGGATGAGGATGTTCAGATCCAGCTAATATGTTTTTCATTAGAAGGGATTGCCCATGATTGGTATCGGCTTTGCCTAATGCAAGTGTCAGTTATTTAGTAGATTTTCATGCCGCTTTCCATGTGTTTTGTAAGGATCATTTTCCAACCGATCTTCTCTATCCCCAGTGTTGTCATGAATTTCATCCATCAACTAAGGATTCAGATGTTCATTAAGAGTATATTGACATATTAGTAGAAGATAATTTCAAATCTGCAGAGGATGAAGAGGATAGCCTACACTTTCCAGATTTGCACGGACTGTCTAATATTCAGCTAGAACACATGAATCATGATCCTGAATATATTGAATCAGAAAGTAATACGTTATGGGCACCCCACACTTTTCAGACTTGAAGACAAAGGCAAATTGCACCACTTATGAAGAGAGTGATGGTAGCGAGGAACTGAGCGGTTCAGATCAACAGTCCACCTTATATGTCTCTCCAACAGAGGTCCCAACCCAGACCAATGTAGAGAGACCAATCAACTCACCAACAGCTGAAATCAAAGAGGTATCTATGATTTTGAGGATCCTGCCACTTTTGAGACCTAACCACAATGGAGAGGATCCCTCATTAGATCCACTAAGAAAGGGACCTCTAAGATATTTAGGGAGAAAAATATCTCTAAGGATTTTGGGAAGAAACATTCTCCAAGATTTTATGAGGAAATATTTCAACCATCCATGAGATCCTCCCACTTCCTAAGAAATAGAAAACCAAATGTGAGGTGGATTTCACACTTAATTACTTTTTTCATGAATATTAATAATAATTCATGTGGATTCTCACACTTAATTATTTTATTTTTCAAGAATATTAATAATAATTCATGCACTTGATCACACTTCAATCAATTTTCCATGAATGAATATTAATCATAATTCATGTGTACTTGGTATTTTGGCCTCCTAATATATCCCTCCTCCACATTGACTAGGATTGTGACATAGGTTATTCCATGGTGTCAAGGTGTATGAGACACTTATATGACACTTTACGACACTTAGGGCGAGGTACCTAGGTGTGCAAATTTCATGTGTAACAGAATGCCCCCTAAAGTGTGAGGTTAGAAGAGAGAATGATGGCCGAAGCACTTTACAAATCTTTAAAGCAAGGGTGTGGACTTGGAGAACCTGGTAGAAGCTGCACAAAAACATCCAACAAATATTATGACATGTTTCAAACCCAAGGCAAGCATACCTATGCTTGGGTGATAAAAGACTTTCAAGGTATGGACGCCATAAATACACTGCGGATCCATAATTATATTGACAAAGAGATATAGCCACCGAAGATACAGTGTGGATCTATACTCCTATGACCTAAACTGATCATAGCCATGAAGAATACACAATGGATATATGAGATGAAAAGACATAGACACGACCAATACAAAGTGGATCTATGTAACAGTATATGTGTCAATGTTCAAATAAACCTCCGTCGCAACCTGGGCAAAGTACATATCAGAGTGATCACTCAACCCGAGGTCTTGTTACCGATCCTGATGTAGTATGAATCTAACCATGTGAATAGATGCCCTGATGTCGAACATGGAAGAAACCAATTGATTACTGGTCAATGATGTAAACCGTTAACAAGCACGGGGGAGGTCACCATTGATGTCAATGATTCCCAAGGTACTCTAGTACATTCCAACGAACATGAATGTATGAGATGAAGTCGAACATTCGTGGAATCATCCAATCAGAGGTCTATGATGTAAACCCACTGTCGATTGTGAGGAGGCCTTCCATTGAGGCATGCAGGTTCCAAAGTACTAACTAGTTTCTAATTCTAGTTCCTGGATAATGTGTTGAAGTCGACAGGAATAGACTCGTTAAAGGAGGGCCTTGATGTATCCCCTATCAACGACATGAAATAGACACAGAGATGTAATTGGTAGATCAAATGAACATGGAATGCCATAGGTATTGAAACAAGATATTTGTGATGGCTAACTCTCGAGGTGGATACTTCCCTTGAACACTGAGGCACAACAACAGAAACATGACATGGACCAAAACATGATGATGCAGTGGATACTGTGACTTTCATCGGGTGACCCAAAGGAGTAAGAAAAAATCAAAGGATTGGTTTAGTGCAGAGGTTCAATGGATTAATATGTGTGCAAGGACAAAGTGTCTTGTTCAAGGGCGACTCTAAGAGTTACTGGTAGCATTCTCAAAAACTGTTTGTCTTGCTTTCTTCAATTTTTCCCCCATCCAGATAGAGTAGTACCCCTTTTTAATTTAATGAGCTTGAGGAGGGTAACACATGATCGATATAACTCACCTTCGGTAAGTTCCTCTTCCTTTGTTTAATGAACTAGAAGAAGTAAGGGTTTGGTCCCATATGGGCCCTTCAATGTATGATTGTTTAACGAGTCCAGAGAAGGTAAACTCGGTGGTTTTTCATATTTAGAGAGTCTGAAAACAGCTTAAAGGTGACTCCAATGTATTCCTTTTTCGTAATGTTAGTCTCGCGAGGCTGAAAAAGAGATAAATTATCACTCGAAAGATGCCCTTTCAAACCTTTTAATGAGTGGGAAAGGAAGCAAGATCACTTGGAAATCTTTTCATGTTTAGAGAGTTTGAAAAGAGCTTAAAGACGACTCCAGGGAGTTCCTTTTTCATGTATCCATACAGGTCCGAAAAATAGCTAAAATTTTACCTGGATGCATTCTCATGTATTTACGAGCACAAAAAAGAAAAAAAACTAAGCTCGGTATGCCCCCAGCTTGAAAGCTAGTGGCTTAACTCCAGAATGATCATCAAAGGCTGGAGACATGCCCTCCAAGCTTCAATTCATTCACCGACTTTGAGGTTGTCACCAATTTCTCTAGTATATGAGAAAAAAGAGAAGGGTGGATGAAAAGAAGGTTCAAGAGAGGTGACTGTTTCATTTTTTAATGAGCTTGACATAGGAAACGAACGATGCTCAGGGTTCCAGGTTTGATCCCTAGATTGTCATTTCATTTTTTAACAAGCTTTCTACAGAGAGGAAAACTATGCTCGTGACCTCTATTTCATTTTTTAACGAGCTTGCTACAGAGAAGAGAAACTATGCTCATGGCCTCTGTTTTATTTTTTAACGAGCTTTCCACAGAGAAGATAAACTATGCTCGTGGCCTCTATTTCATTTTTTAACGAGCTTGCTAGAGAGAGGAAAAAATATGCTTATGGCTTCTTCTTGATCATGGCTTCCAAGAGGATAATGCTTGGAAGGAAACCATGTCAAGGGACAAAACTAGGTCATGGCTTTCAAGATATCTTCACTGGATGGAAGAAAATCACTCTGGAAGGAACACATGTCGAGGGCCATGACAGGGGTAAGGAGATCAACCTCCAATAGCCCTATCGAAGAGATCACCATGTCAACTACCGATTTAGATAGATTTCCCTATATGTAGATTTCTGAGTAGTTATGGGCTCTTAGGCTTGTGCAAGGAGTGCACACCAGAGTATTGAAACTTTGTGAAGCCAATGCAAGGAGTGCACTTGAACTCTATTGAGGGTTCATAAATATCGTGCCAGGTGGGCACACCAGAATCATTCTAAATCTTAGAAGGAATAGTGCAAGTAGTGCACATCAAAGTTACTAAACACTCTGATAGCTAGTTGGGGAGAAGGAAGAACCAGAGTCATTGAACACTCTGGAGAAAATTTCTGCAAGCAGCACAAGGAGTGCACCAGTGAGGCAGAATAATTCAGGACTCGAGAGAATACCTGTGCAAGGAGTGAAATGGGCCAACACTTAGATAAGTTTTGAGAAGGTCTCAGAGGAGACCAATGCAATGAGTTTTTGGTTGGAGTCTTTGGTGTCCAAGATTCAAAGAGAAACCAATGCCAGGAATGCACTGAGGACCATTTCAAAAGTCCATAAGCTCAGGAGGATGAGCACAGAGTTCCATGAGGGCAGAATAATTCCTTTGAAGGAACAAAGGGCCAAGATTCTTAGAGGTCCAAGCAAACCAAAGCTCAGGAGGGATAGTTCCATTGGGCATGAGGACTCTGTAAGGAGTGGAGAGGTTGAGAACCCTTTAAGGTTTAGGTTGTGGAGGAAGCACAAGGAAAGCAGAAGGAGGACTTATTTCAAAGTCCAAAGCTCAGGAGGAGTGGAATTTTCCCAAAAACACCAACAAAGGCCAACAAAAAACCATGTAAGAGAGAAACAATCAAAGGGTTGAGCCCCTTTGAAGTTTTAAAGCATTTCAAGCTTAGGAGGTGCAGTACAAGCTAATCTTGAGCCTTTGAAGTTGATTGAAATTCCTTTATTGAAAGTAAAGGGTAGTTAATAGAGGAGAAGCTACAAGAACCATCAGATGGGTTGTTAGAGTCAATTTGGACCATCAGATCAGAGTCTAGTTGAAGAAGGAGCATGCAAAGGATAAGGACAAATTTTGTCCATCAGATCTGAGCACAAGTGATAGAAACCATTTGATCCAGGTAAGTTTCTATGGGTTTAACCCCCTGTAACCTTTTGAACTTTGCAATTTTAGAGCATTTGCTTGTTTAAAAGAGGAAAACAATTGAGATCTTCTCGGGAGGATCTAGGATATTTTATCACCCTTGGATCTGGAGAAGCAACACAAATTTTAACCCTATAAATCCTTAAGATTCCACATGTTTGGAGAGGCTCCAAATCAAGTTTAAAAAAGGTTTTAATGAGGAGCGGGAATCAATAGATGATATCCATTCGGGATATCTTAGGAGAGAGGAAAGGTGTTATATCTGGAGGAGTTTTGTGAGGTTTAATCATGGAAATTCCTTTAGACTTCACATATTCGGAAGATTTGGTGTGTGGAGGAGTCAGGATCCCCGAAGTCCCGAAGGCTGGAGTGAATCCTGGCCATTGATATTTGAAGACACGTGGAAAAATATCTTTCGTTTGAAGATACATCACTCCAGAAGGATTACAATGAGTTGATTCAAGAACTCTCGAAGAGAGGAGAGCCATATTAAATATCGATTGTTGGTCCAGAGAGCCATGTGGCAACAGATCCAGAAGTCTGGAAGGTAAGAACTCTGGTAGTATTCAGTATTAGAGTGTGCAAGATCGCCAAAGCTCCGAATAACATGAAATATCTCAGCCATCTTTCTCGAGGGACACGTGGCGGGATATCTCATACTCTAGAGAAGGGTCACTCTAGAGGAATTGGAGAAAGTATATGTGAAGTGGTCGTAGTCCCGAGGCGCTAGAGTCCCATAGGCCATCGCAACCGTCCATTGCTAAGGACATGTGTCAGAGGATATAACACTCTGGAGAGTTGACACTCCAGAAGATTTGGGGCATAGTGTTTCAAAATTCGATGAAGCCGGAGGCCCAAATCATTCGATATTGTAGATCAAAGGAATGAAAAGTGGAAGTATATCCGGAGGTCCAAAAATCCAGGGAAAACAAAGTATAGTGTAGTTTGGACTCCTGAAGGCCAGAGTAAATACTAACCGTTCATTGGAGATGACGCGTGGAAAAATATATAGATTTTGGGGACTTGATGCTTCGACAAATTTGTGTTGTTGTGTAGGAAGATAAAAATCACCAAAGTCTCAGAAGGAATTCTATTCATTGATCCATAAGTGGACATGTGGAGGTAGGGTAATCCATTCAAAGTTTTGGTGCCAGGAGATACGAAGATTCGTGTGGTTTGATGACCAAAGGAAAATCATCGAAGGCGAGAGACATAATATGAACCGTCGATCCAGTGGAAGAAAAATAACCATCCGATATGTCCCTTGTTTCAGTTATCGACAGTTAACAGACATTGTATGTACATTGGGCACGGTTAAAAATCACCGAAGCCTGAAATAAAATATGAGTCGTTGATCCATGGAGAAGGGAGGGTCGTCCAATCTGCCTCTTCGACGATTGACACTTTGCGGAGGTTGTGTGTTTGGATGTGTTCAAAAATTATCAAAGGGAAAAGCCCGAATTAGCGCCTTTTGGCTTGGCACTCATTCACATCCCTCAGTCATATGCCATTGTCATTGGAGGAAAAGAGGCTAAGACCAGTTTCAATTTTTTAAAAAGAAAAGGGCTTGGAGAAAATCGTCGAAGGACTGAAATAACGTGTTATTGACTAGCACTTTGTCACAACCTTGGGTCATATGAGGCATTAGCTTGAGGAAGAGGGCTAGGGGCCCAAAAACTATTTCAAAGGAGAAAGGCCTTAGTAAGAGCCCATGGGTTCAGAATTTGGACTTGCATAGGGAATTGGAGGATATGTGAACATTAACAAGGGGGTTCAAAAAATCCCAAAGAGTTGATTCAACCCCCAATTTGAACGATCCTTGACAGGGATCAGAGATGATTTTTGTCTGTAGATAAGAGGAAAAGGAGAGGAGAAGACAGGGTGTGATTCTCTGTAAAGATTTTTGCAAGGTGTGCAACAAAAAGTAGACAACCAGGTGGGTTGAGCCAGAAGAACCAGTTGTGTTCTCGGAGGTAGAGGTGAAAGATGGATACTAAAGGCTATAAACAAAAAACTCAAGGAGGCCACAAACAGGTGAGTAAAGAGAAAAAAGACAAAGAGCTCAAGGATATGAGAGCATATCTCAACAGGTTAATGTTGAAGATGCAGCAGGAAGCACGAGGAAGCTGGAAGTTTGAATGACCCTTGAAGAGAAAAATGAAGTGGCCTATTCAACAACTGATTTCCAGAAGGCAGAAGAAGAATTTGAGGAGGTGGCTAAGGCATGATGAAAACCTCAGTGACACATAGGAGATGGTTTACATTTGTGAACCAGAGGTTGGGAGGAACCTCGGTGATGAGGAGAAGAGATTAGTTGAAGATCTCATAGACTTTCAGGAGGGCAGAGATGAAGGTTCAGATTTCCAGGAGGGAAATAGAGAGAGGTCAAGAAGAGATCTCATAGACTTCCAGGAGGGATAAAGTGAACTTTTAGATTGCCAGGAGGGTAATGAGATGAGATCAATCAAATATCTCATAGACTTTCAGGGGGACATGAGTGAAACCTCAAATTTCCAGGTGAGTAAGGAGGATGAAGTGAGACTGTCTGAAAGTCTTAGGAGCTCAAGAAGGAGTTCAAATCAGTAAGGAATTCTGACAGACATGGAGATGAGACTTCCTGAGAGTCGCATGAACTCAGAGGAGAGTTCATATCAGCAAGCAATGCTGACAGAGGAAGAGGATCAAAGGTACATTCTGATCATTGGGGGAATCAACATATTCCTGCCAAGAAACCTAGTAGAGGTCAGTGCACATGATTCAAGTGCAGCAGAGGAGAGACAACCAACAAATACCATCATAGAGGATCATGAGCAGACATTGACATCTTCTGAGGAGATGGAAGAATATGAGGAGCATTCAACATAATTGCTCAAAAGTTTTAGCCAGGGAGATGAATAGGAGATGAATGAAGAAGTTGAGCCTGCAACAGAGGAGAGAGAAACATACATCATGGAATTTTCTGATCTGTATGAGGAGTTGGATCCCCTGACAACATGAAAACTATCAGAGGAGATAGTGGAGTGGCAAGCTATTTCCAAAGGAGATGAAGTCAACATGGGAGATCAGGATGATTTTCCCATTGATCTGTGTGAAGAATTGAAAGCCCTAGAGGAAAGGATAATGATGCAGAGTCAGCGCATCCAACAAGTTAAGTTGGAATTGGATGATGAAGAAGGGATGTAGCAGAGCAAACTACAAAGGAGGAGCCAGCCAGTAGACCAGTTGAACAGGGTAATAGAAGAAATAAGGAGGTTGATGTTGGAAGCAACAAAGGGGATAGTCAATAGCAAGAGGAAGATGATCATAGGAGTGTCATAACCCTAATTTGCACCAGACATGCTTACCTGGCATCAGGTCATCTCAAATTCCTTCTTTTCCAAATCACTGCTGAATAAATATTCTTAAAAGCACTTTTTATAAAGGCCCACGCACCCTAATCTATTACTACCCTTGTGTACACGGTTGTTGACCCAAAACAACCTGCGTGTACCTATAAAAGCACGAAAAAGGGAAAGTTGCCAATGGAACACACAACTTTGGGTGAGTTAACTAAACCTTCTGGCCATGCATGGCCAAGGGTTCGTCCAAATACCTAGCTTCTTCTAGCCTATAAAAGAAGGGTTAGGGGTCCCATTTGGAAGAGGAGAATCATAGTAAAGAAACTATACCCAATTGCGCATTCCCTTTGTCCCAACCCTTTAGCCTTCCTTGTGCAAAGAGAAAGATAGAGCAAAGAAGTTGGAGAACAGTTGAAGAGGAGCCCAGGACTAGGTTCGTGGAGCAGCAGCCGACTTCATCATTGTAAGTTGATTTGTTGAAGTTAATAATAAAGAAATAATTTTTCCATCCCACCATATGAGGTTTTCATGGTTTATTGCATACTTGTTTATTGAATCTCTAACCCATTAATCTATATATCGAATGCATGTGGAGTTTGTTGTTTGTTTTGTGTGAATGCAGGTTAGCCTTGGGTGGAGAGATGAAATCAAGAAGCGATCAAGCATGAGGAAGGATCTACATCAAATGCCCGAAATAAGGTATGCTCACTTGATCTTCTTAACTATGTGTTTTCTTAAGAATAATGGGGATTATGTTTGGGACGACGGTAGAAAGTAGAAATCTTTAGGTATTTTCTGCATGCATAATTTAACCCTAAGTGCTAGTCCGTAGAGGTATTTCCCACTCACAACAGAATTGGCGACCATACTGGGGACATCTCTAGGGTTCCTAGGGATATTTTTGGGTATTTTTAAGAACTGGTTTCATTTTCCTGTTTTTAAAAGTTTCTGCAAAAGTCTGAGCTAACAAATATTATGGTCTTCCATACTAGTTATCTATGTTTCTTTGCTTGACTGTAATTTTTTTTCCAAGACCCACAGAGTTACATGCAGCCTGTATAAGGTCTGCACGCGTGTACCCGCACCCTGCATTCTCACAGCTCGCATGTACACGCTAGCTCAGGAGGTGGAAGTCACGTGTATGATTCCAGAAAATTTCTTTTAAAGAGGCAATCATCCTCTCCCCTGTCAGAATTAGTCCTTCTCAGGGGTTTTCTGGAACTTTTTCTAGTCTTTGTTGTTTGCAGTCTATAGCTAAGGTTTCACCTCAGATTGGTTTGTTCTATGAAGTTTTCCTTGAATTGTTTTCTTTTTCTGTTTAAATTAAGTGTCTGAGTCTTCAAGAGATTCTGGTTCTCAGTACCAATAGTCTCTGTCTGGGATGGCTTGCTTGGATTTTTATTTTTTTCAGAGTTTCAGATATACACGTAGCCTGTAAAAGGCCAGCACACGTGTGCACGCTCTCTGACTTTACACAGCTTGCATGCACACACTTGTTGTGGAACTGTCAGCAGTGTGCCTGTGGAGATAATTTTTGTTGAAGGTAAGGCAGTCATCTTTTCTTTTGACAAGAATTATACCTTTCAGGTTTGGGTCTCTGTCGTAGTGGTCAGTAACTTAGGTTTGATCACAACAATAGATTTCTTTTTTCATTTAGAAGTTTTCCTCAAAAAAAATTTGTTATAGGGTTTTTAGACAAGTGTGAGAGTCCAATTTTAATTTGCTTGTGTGTGATTTTTTAAAAGTGACTCTTTGCGATCCGTGCTTAGGCCATAAATTTTTCTTGGTTTTGACTTGTTGGTATTTTTCCTTTTTGCTTGGTGAACATTCAAATAAATAAAAAAATCTTTTATTTCTTTGTTGGTTAAAAAGTGTTGTTTTTCATTAGTAACCAGGGAAAAGTCTTTTCTTTCATAAGTTCTTGACAGTTTACTTAGATCATAAGTAGCTCATAGTCGAGTGAAATCCTGTTTTGAGTTTTCTATTCAAAGATCTTAGAAAAAAATTTAAGTTTGAAAAGTTGTTTAAGAGTTAAGTGAAGTAAAGGTTTTTGTTTCCATCTTTCTATTTATTTTGCTTTCGTCTTTCAAACATCACTAGTTTCACTTTCATAACCTTTGACTTAAGACAAGCCATAAAAATTAACACTAAATCTAAAATTCATTAGACTTTTTATGTTTGTACGGTCAACCAACTAATTTAGGGTTAGAGCCTTGAATTAGGTTGGAGAGGAAACTCTTCAAGGCCATTAAAATCAAACATTGGAGTCTGAGTTAGGGAGTGTCAAAGTCTAGTATCGTGAAATTTATCCAGGACCCCCCTCTAACACAGGGGATAAACACGAGGTCGCATGCGGGAAGGTAGTGGATATAACCCCTCCAAAGCTGGACCAATCATATTGGAGAACACATATAGAGGGCTTGTCTTGGGATTCCGTCGATTGCATTTGCCACGGAGCTTCGTGGGTCTCGAATCCATTCGAGGTCCTCAGTTGTCTTCCAGACCACTTGATTTCGATACCCTTGACAAGTTTCAGGCTTGATACCTTGATCATTGTGGTCTACCCAACTTTCGACTGTACCCGCCTGGTGATTATTCACGCGCTGGCAACCTAGTTGCCTATCCTTTTAGCGACATACACAGGTGACTGCGGGGGTATATCGTGGTACCTAAGACAGACATCAGGCCACGCTTTGCAGAGTATACCTGGAAGGTGCTTCCGTGTTCGATTTGCACTTGCATCGGTAAGTTTCTCTAGTGTTGGTTGTTGTAACTGTTCTTCCAATTAGTTTAGTGTTTGCTTGTGTTATCTTGTAGGGACTTTTTAGTGTGTGTTGTTTTTTGAACGAATAAACAGCCCTAGAGTGTCTTTGATCTTCTCACATAGTGGAGGATCACGAGCTCCGTCAGTCATGAAGGATTCTGGGCCTATCACCGATTACACTGGAGCCACCCTCGCCACCACTAAGGCGAAAGCTAGACCAACAAGGGTCTTTTGAAGCGACCGGGTCACAAGAAGTTGTGCCTGACCAAAATCTGGAGGAAACGACCGTTTTAGACTTTGGAGAGAAAGCTCTTGGTCCACCTGAAACTCAAACCACTGATCTTTTGGCACCCATCATCATATCGATTCACCCTTACGAGTGCCAGACAGTGTCGCACACAACAATGGAAACAAATGTTGTCACTCCCTGTGGAAATTCTTCAATTCCCACTATGGTTGTCACCACATGAGACTTTCCACCTCCTAACCCACTGTCATCAGTCTGAGCCACCATGGTCTCGACCACCTCTACCTCGCATAGTGATCCAATCCCGTCTATGGCAACAACCACAACCCCTTTTCTACCAAGCGCGACAGGCCCTCCGTTCCCATATGGGATGACTAGCTCAGGTACAAGTCCTGTACTTTCCTACTCCACTTCACAAACTTTAGGTCCAGGGGCAGGGAGCTCTAACGGTCCTTTGCAAGGTCACATGGGGGGCACTTCATCTCCTTTTAATGCTTTCCCTTACGGGGGAGGTCATATACCTCCTTCATCCCCTTCGCTCGGAGGCACGCATCAACAATCCGTCGGGCCACCTGAACACCATAGTTTAGTTGGAGCAGGGAGTCAAAGAGTGTCTTCACATAATATGATGGTACGTTCGACATCATTTTCTTTGTTCGGTGCATTTGGTAACAATGCCTTCTCATCAACTGCTTTCCCGACTAAGGACAACCCCGATTTCAGACAACCTATTCCTATGCAGGGTACTATTCCTGCACAAGGGGAAAACCCGGGAACTTCTTCCGCATCAGGGCCTTGGAATTCTTGGCAGGGATCCATTCCCTCGTCAGGAATGTCGATCAGGGGAAATTCTTTCCACAGTCAATGGAACCCCAGACAAGGTACTATGCCTATCCCCATGGGATCGGCATGGGGCAACCCTTCCCAAAGTCCTCTGAATGTAATGCATGCCCATCCATCTACGTCCTATTTTGGGAATCAACCGATGATGTCTCCTCACACACAGAATCCATACGCTGGTCATTGCCATGGTTTTTACCAGAACCCAACCCTACAGACGAACTTTTCCTGGCAACCTGGTGCCAGTCAAACTCCAGGTCCCTTTTTCCCAGGTTATCACCAGCAACCGAAACTACCCCTATGTTGACGAAGTTACCTTCGGACATACCAAAGTTCAAAGCCAAGCCAAATGAAGATCCAGGCAATCATGTGACTACCTTCCACCTCTGGTGCTCATCTAACTCGTTGAAAGATGACTCTGTGCAGTTGAGATTGTTTCAACGTACTCTCATTGGGAGTGTCATGAAATGGTATATTGAGAACGACTTCTCAAGATACTCTTCCTTCAGCAAATTGGCAATGGCGTTCCTAAACCATTTCCAATTACCTGTGAGATACGACGCTGGCACATAATTGCTGGCCAATTTCGCACAGACAAAAGAGGACCATATCTCTGATCACATTCGAGAATGGAGACGCCGAAAGAGTTTAATTAAGGTACCAGTTCCACCAACATTCCTGCTCTAGTGGTTCCTTAAGTCTTTGGTCCCATAGTTATCGAAAGATGTCGCGACATCAGGAGTGTTTTCTGAAGAAGACGCCATCATGAGAGCTCAACATCTTGAGCTCATCTATTCTCAGTCCGGTTTATTATACAAGATCTTTCCAGATGTGCCACGCTCAATACTTGATAAAACCAGATAGAGATTTGGACCACATGCCGATGGTATTGTTGGTTCATCACAAACAAAGCCCGTTGAGTAACTAACGAACCAGTTGCAACAATTGTCTATACAACACACAACAGCCAACCAAAATACCGTTTTGGTTGCTCCCCCTACTAAAATGTTGGATGTACACACAGTGCAATTGAAAAATCCAAAGGCCACCCAGTAGCCTAAAGGAAAGAGAAAACAATGAAAGAAGGGTAAGGGGGATAAGAAACCCACTGATAATGCTGGCGGGGGAAACAATGAGAAATGGAAGGCGAGGTATCTGTGCAACCTATGCACAGAAGACCACCTGACCCACCTATGTCCTTGGCTTGCAAAGGCCCAAAATTTTGTGACACAACAACAACCTTGTGTGTTAACCAATCCATTTCAACATGGGAAAAACCTAACCCAAGCCTCTACAAGCGTGGAAGTGGGCAGTCAAGGACCCTCTCCATCTTCGAACAATCCCGCATCCGCGAATGTATATATCATGAAGGGTGATTCTTTTATATCAACTAGAGCACATGACTACAGTAACCCAAGCACTTTTGAAAAGGGAAAATAAGTTGAACTCCCATCTCTTCCTCTACAGATTGAGAAGACTTTGGGTGAAACGATGACACGCATCCCAAAAGGCACGTTAAAAAAAGATTCTCACAACTCTAAAAAAATCTTCTCACAACCCAAACGCAAGGGCCACCCAAAACTATTCTGTGGTGGAGGATTTGTCTCAAACCCCTTGTGCAATGTTTGCTTTGGAGGTCCTCCAAAGCTTCCCTTCTCAAAGGAAATCTTTGTTAACCGCTTTAGGATCTACCGAGACTTGTAATTCGAGTACCATCATGCTAGATACAACTGAATTAAAACCTCGTCTGCCTTACCACGTAGCATTTCAGATAGTAGTGGCACACCCCATGAAAACGTTTACTCAAAATATTTTCCACACAATGGTTGATGAGGGCACCTCGACATGCATTATGTCGTTGGCATGTTGGAAGGCCATTAGCCAGCCCGTTTTGTCTCCATCGTTTACTCTTCTCACTGATTTCGACGGTCGTTCGTTCCGACCACATGGTATCATTCCCTCTTTCCTCGTTCAATTGGGAGGGAAGACCATGTGCATCGAGGTAGAAGTAGTCAACGCGTCCCTCGACTACAATCTCTTGTTAGGAAGGAGTTTGACTTATGCCATGCAAGCAGTGGTTTCTACAGTTTTATGGGTCTTGTTGTTTCCACACGAGGACCAGATTGTGACCATTGATCAATTGTCTTTCTCCAGACCTGACCCTTCATTGGGGGTGTCTATGGTCCCGATGATTGATAATCCTCAACCAGGTGTAGTCAACGTAGGGGTTGGTTTGTGCCCATCTTTGATGGGTACCTTCAATTACCCACCCCCTCAAGGAGATGTCAAGTTCATATCCGACCACCATGAGGTTGAGATTTTCCAAGTTTTGTCGTTTTGCATGAATTACTTCACCGATCCGTGGATACTCCCTTCCCCATCGGCCACAATGGAGGGGGCAAGGCACCAAGGCATGTCCATGCCCTTGTCTGTAGCTGAAGTAGCATACTCTTTAGTCCAACATGCTTCAGCCAACCCAGATCCAACTCCTGCATAAGAGTTTGATCTGCTTCTAGAGCCTATTTGGGCTCAAGGTCCTCTCGCTTACATCGATTCGTTAGACTTAGTCTTTCCCTCTAACAAAGAAATAATTGAAGCAATGACTAGTCCAGACAAGCCCTGGAATGATCTTCATCATAGATCATACTTTCTCCTAGAGTTAAGAAAAATCGAGGCCAGAGAATTCACCTTGAATATGACTGGAGATAGGTCTTGTCCTATTAATCCCTTAGCTACACACGAGTTCTATGCTGAGGGTAATATGGAAACCATCGTTGAAACCATACCGATCAGTATCTTCAGAACCCCTGGCATCATGGAGAATGTTTTTGTAGGAGCTGATTGCTCCCCAAGAGAGATTCAAATCTATACAGATCTGTTTAAAGAATTTTGTGACGTTTTTGCCTGGTCTTATGAGGAAATGCCAGGCATCGATCCAAAAATAGTCGAACATGAAATCACAACTTATTCAGATGCCATGCCTGTCTCGCAGAAGCTTCATCTAGTTAACCCCAGGAAACCAACAACCATTAAGGTTGAAGTTGAGAAACTGCTAAAAGTCGATTTTATCTATCTTATCCATTTGACCCAATGGGTGTCAAACCCAGTGTCGGTCAATAAAAAACAAGGCACGATTCGCGTATGTACAGACTTCCGTGATTTGAACAAGGCCTGTCCCAAAGAAAAATTTCCCACACCATTCATCGACCAGATAATTGATGAATGTGCAGGTTGCGAGGCCTTCTCTTTCATGGACAATTTTTCAGGATATAACCAAATACAAATCAAACCCAAAGACCAGGACAAAACAACTTTCATTTGTCCATGGGGTACAATTGCGTATCGTAAGATGCCTTTTGGTCTCAAAAATGCTAGAGTGACCTTTCAGCGGGCCATGGATTTTTCTTTCCATGACCTCAAGCATATATTCGAGGCCTATTTAGATGATTTAGCATCTCGATCTCACAAGAGAAAGGATCATCCCACACACCTCCGACTTATCTTTGAGTGTTGTCGCTACTTATGAATTCTCTTGAATCCAAACAAGTGTAGCTTTTGCATGACATAAAGACATATGTTAGGTTTCATAGTA
>SNQJ01S0046145.1:63579-76647 GCA_010110895.2 Picea sitchensis | reverse complement strand
GAAGAAAGACGTTCCTTTTCATTGGGATGATGTATCCCAATGCTCTTTCGATGCGTTGAAACATGCCCTCACGACTGCCCCTCTGCTTCGGCCACCTAACTATAACAAAGATTTCTTATTATACCTGGATGCAACAGAGTCAACCATCAACATGGTCTTAGTTCAGGAGGATGACCTATTCTCAGAATATTTGATTTATTACCTGAGCCGAGGCCTCGTAGGATCGGAACTCAATTATTCTCATATCGAAAAACTTGCGTTGCCAGCAGTTCATGCTGTTCAACGATTTCGTCATTATGTTTTGTTTTGCAAGACCACCATCATTAATGTTGTGAATCCATTCCAGTACATGTTGACATGACGGGTAATAGGCGGAAAGATCAGTAGATGGATATTCGTCCTCCAGGAGTTTGACTTAGATTTCATTTCATCGAAATCCAAAAAGTCACTGGTCTTCGCAGAACTTATTTCGGAACTTCCGGTTGAGTCAGGTGATTTTGTGCCCGAAGAATCGCCTATCAGAGGAGATATGTTTTTGATCACCTCTTTGGATCCATGGTATGGAGATATACTTATCTATATCCATACTTTGAAGTGCCCCACCTCTGCTTCTTGTGATGAGCGTCGACACATACACCATCAGGCTAAGAATTATCTCATACTCGATGATACATTGTATCAAAGAGGTGTAGACTGCATCCTGTGCCGATGTCTCACTCATGAAGAAGAAGTTATCGTGCTTAACGATTTCCATACCAGAGCCTGTGGCGGTCATTTTTCTAGGTTGGCAACAACCCAAAATATTCTACGAGTAGGTTACTTCTGGCCGAAACTAATCAAAGATTGTATCAAATCGGTCAAGAAGTGCCACCCATTCCAGATCTTCTCTCGGAATATGAGGGCACATCCTGCTCCCATGTTTCCTGTCATCACAGTTGGTCCCTTCACCAAGTGGGGGTTTGATTACACTACATGCAACCCTCCTTCAACAAGGGGGAACCGTTACATCATCATAGCGATAGAATACTTCACAAAGTGGGTTGAAGCTATGCCAACATTTAAAGATGATGGAGAGACTTCAACTCTCTTTTTATTCAACTAGATAATAGCAAGGTTCAGTGTCCCAAGGGAGATTGTCACTGACCATGGAAGTCACTTTCAGAACCAAATGATGACCGAGTTAATGTCAAATCTTGGGTTATGGCAAGAACATTCGTCACCCTACTACCCCCAAGCAAATGGTCAGGTGGAAGCTGTGAATAAATCTCTTAAGACCATCCTACAGCGAACGATCAACTCAGCCAAGTCAAATTGGCATTTGATGTTATACTCGGCATTATGGGCTTACCGAACGTCTGTTAAGTCTGCAATCGGTTTCTCACCTTTTCAACTCGTTTACGGGCTAGATGTAGTCTTTCCTATCGAATGTCACATCCCGTCCCTAAACTTGGTAGTACAATTATTGCCAGATACTTCTCCACTTGAAGAGTGGTTATTATACCTTGAGCATCTCAATGAGCAGCGTCGTGATGCGTCCCTGGCCAACGAGGCTCACAAACATAAATTCAAGTGTCAGTATGATAGGTCTGTTCATCCTCGGATTTTCACTGAAGGCAACCTTGTCCTGGTCTATGACTAAGATAAGGACCCCCCGGGGGCAGGAAAATTCAAACCCAGGTGGTTCAGACCTTTCATCATAAAAGAGGTTCTAAAAAAGGGCACTTATTGTCTGGTTGACTTTGAAGGGAATTCTTTGGCAGAGCCTAGAAATGGACTCTACCTCAAGAATTATTACTCATAGGTAGGTCACCATGGGTAACTTTTTGTAACATATGTATAGGCTTTGTACTATTATTTTCTAGTTTCTTTTAGTGTTATAGACATGTCATTTTTTATGTATCTTTCATCACTGTGGCAGATGTCAATTGGATCCGAGGTGTTCATTGGGTATGCAGACGGTGCTAGCCGACACACTCGGAGGCTTGCCTCCACAACTTGGATAATTTTTTCACCTCGAGGCCAGTTATTATCTTCCGGAGGTATATGCTTAGGTGACACCACAAATAATGTCGCTAAGTATAGTGTAGTTATTGAGTTTCTTCGTGATGCCTTGTCATTTGGTATCTCTCATCTCCGGGTCTATATCGATGCTCAGCTGGTTGTGTCTCAGTTAAATAGAGTCTACCGTTTTCATGATCCGACTTTACACCTACGATTCCTTAGGGTACGTCTCTTAGAACGAAGATTTGATTATATTACATATTTTCATGTTCCTAGGAGTTTAAACCAAATTACAGATACTCTAGCTAATCAAATTTTAGATTGGCATCTTGCACACATATGAAAGGACATACACATAAACATGTAAATACATGTTTTGCAAAAATGATTCATAAGCCACAAAAAGACATAAAAATCCATATATAACATCATAGTCACCAGAGTACATAGGTGGACGCAAGCTCCTAAAAAATATGACCAATAATGAGTCACGAGGCTTATGCCCTCAAAAAATATATACAAGTAGTGTTCTCGGCACGTGAAAAGTCTAACTAAGGTCAGGGCCTGTGGGCCCTGTTGTACTGATCAACAACGTTTTCCAAACGCCAAAACAATCAGACCCACATCTGTGGTGCCCCCACTACATGAAGCTACATAGATGGTGGCAGGTCCTCAATCTCTACCATAGGGACCGTGCGAGTGAGCGCAGTAAAGTTCCACTCGACTCGTCTCAACACCCTCTCAGCCTCCCCAGCTGGAAGATCTCCTGTTGCTGCTGGTCCCCTTGTGGCAGCAGGTGAGGCCCCTGGCCGAGGATAATGCATGTTCCTCTCATAGTTCGTTGGTCGCACTAGTCCCACATCTGCACATGACAAACACATATCCGTCAAATACTCTAGTATATAAAAAAGTGATATATAACAAAAAAAACATAAAAAATTACATATGTTTCACACAAAAAAAAACCAAAACAATGATGTAAACTTACCCATCTCTCCTCGCTCCTCACCAGGAGGTATTGGTATCTCAGGATCTCTTGAGAAATCAATCCCAGCATAGGGGTAATCCTCTATGACTGGGATCTGTCGCAACAGGAAAGCGAAGAAATCATCGTCGAAGGACTCATTGGTCCTTCCACCACCCTGTCGTGGAAGTAGCATTGCCCATCTACAAACTGTAGGAAGAGAGGCTTGATGTCCTTGTACCACTACTCGAGGACTGAAGCTTGGAACTCTTTCGAAGAAGAAAGAGAATAGAATGGTCCCAAACCCAAATTTCCTCTGTGTTCGTGATCGAGAATTTGTCAACTGCCTCTTTGTACAATCTAACAATGTTGTGCTCCAGTCAAATATTTGTGCATTTAAGCACTGGATTGCACAGTTCATCTGTGCACAGGATGCCTGATGTAGAGATGCAAAACCAGTAATCCACCCAATAAGCAACAAAATCGCCTGCAACGATAAGTCAGTAATCTTTCTTATGGGCACCTGTGAGCTCGAGTGGTCTGTACCAACCTCACAATAAAGTCCTATCAATTCCGATATGTTATGCGGCCCCAAAGTAAATGTTTGGAAGTTGACTGGTTCCCCTCTCCTGGAGAGGCCAGTCAAAAAATATATATCCTCTGTCGTGGGCACCAATGACTGCCCCTCTAACATAAATGCCTATGCATCTGGATGCTAATAATCAACCAAGGCATTCAGTATCCTAGGTTGTGTCCGCATAAAAGGACATAAGAAGAACTTGAGTAGCCCACATTGCATCAAGGCAGCCACAACATTGGGGTCTTTCCCAACTAACTCACTTACCTCCTCATGTTCTCTTTCTCTCCAGTGAACATACATCCTGCAAAACACCAAGGTTCAGGAGGGTTAACCCTTGTTTTTAAAACTTTTTTCATTCAATAAGGGGGTCCACACAGGCTTTGATGCTGACAGTCACGTGTACATGCGTGCAGGGTTTACTCTGCCCGAATGTACATGTGGCCTGTCCTGAGACAACCCGTGTGGACCTAGGGCCGACCTTTTGAAGGTCGACACCCCCCAAAAACATGGAACCCAAAGCAAAAGTAAAGATTTAAATTGCAAGATAAGAGAGTTTGTACTTACTTGGTCCAAACAGATGGTCATTTCGTCCACTGTAGCTCCTGAAATCACCACTTTTATCAAAGGGGGTTTTTTGGCTCCAGAGTCAATTTCCAAATCAATAATGGTGATAATGAGCTGTCAGCTTCTATTTATAGGCTTTTGGGCCTCTTTTTGTCCATTTTTTGGCCCCCCTTATCATTTTATTTAAAACAAAAACCATTTAGAGTGATTCAGGAGTTGCATTGGAGGGGTTTGATCGGGTATCGAGACATTTTTTTGGAGTTTTTGGTAACTTTTGACTGTCCATGAAAAATCTCAGATGATCAACTTGAGCATATAGGTTAGGTTTCTACCCTGACTTTTGTGTCTCTTTGTCTTTATCCCTTTGCCATAGGATCGATCCCATCAGGTTGTGACACAGAACCATCATTGTTTCTTTAGAAGTGTCACAAGTTGGTGGTAGAGCTTATCGGAACATGTATGCCCTAGGTAGATCCTAGTTGCATTATGGTGTCCATGCTGTCTCTAATAACTATAGGCTTGGGAGTCCTTGTTGTTTTTCTTGATTACGAGTTTGAGCCTCGTTTGCATGATTCCTTTTCACTCTTGACCTCACCCTCGGGACTCCCAAAAGATATAATGGGTCTTATTTTAATCCCTTTTCAGACCCTCTAAACATGAAAATATGGCCGAGCGATCTTGTGGCCTTTCACACTCATTAAACTAAAATTTGAAGTCACGTATGTCTGGCGGTAGTTTACCCCTTTTTCGGTCCAGACGGTCAACTGTACGAACAAAGGTATACTCTATGGAACTTCAGTTCTCTAGAAGAGTACTCTCAGGTATCATTTTAACCCTTTTTCGGGCCCGAGGGACTAAATTTACGAAAAAGGAACCCCCATGGAGTCCATAGTTAAGCTCTTTTCAGACTCCCTAAAATTGAAAAGATCGTCGAGTGACCTTATTCTTTCACACTCATTAAAATGGTTCAGAAGAACATTCTTGATGGAATCCATAGTTCTTCTTTTTTCAGACTCCTTAAAAATGAAAAAATGGCTGAGTGATCTTGTCTTTATCACACTCGTTAAAATGGTTTTGAATAGACGTCTTGTCAGTGATAGCTTACCCCTTTTTCGAACCGACTAGACTACCTTCGAAAAAGGTACACCAATGGAGTCTCCTTTTACATTTTTTCAGACTCTCTAAATATGAAAAACCACCGAGCTTACCTTCTCTGGGCTCGTTAAACTTACATCGAAGGATGTTACCATTGTGTGTTTTGTTAACTGTGTTTGCATACCTGTGTCTTTGGTATAAATGTCGGCTCCACGTTGCTCTCAACTGAACCATCTGAAGCATACATTATACGCAAGCCTAGTATCTCTTTGCCTCTGCGTATTAACACCTTTGGCCCCCAGAGGATTTTTTCCAAGTGTCATTGCTCTGAACATCAGTCTTGTCCTTGCACCTTGAACTTGAATGTTTGTAACACTCGTTCTTCCATTATAACGTAACATTCTTTTATTGTTTTTTCCAAAATCATTGAGAAAGACAAAAAAAATCAAANCCAAAAAGAGGAAGGGAAAAGTATTTTATTTATTGGCAGCACAATAAGTCGCCCTTGGACAAAGCACATCTGTCCGTTTGTTCATCAAACTCTGGGATTTAATATGACTTTAGGAAGTTGTTATCGCTACATAGAGATGTGTCCTCCTCTGTTTGGTTATTATTCCAAACATATGGAGAGTTTGCGTTGCCTCATGCCTCATAAACTTACGATTAATGCCATGTTGTATGAGTCTCATAATTTGTTGTGTTGTTGTCGAAGGGAAGTTTTTACCAAGATTGAGTTGGCCCCTCTGTAGTTTGTCTCTTTCCCTCATACCTGGCCATCCTGAATGTCCAATCATGTCTTTGTTCGAAATCAATGAAGCCTTCAGTCTGATCATCAATATTATCTAGTCCATGACCGACGAGCCGTCGAAGAACTCTGGGTAGTGAATTCGTACACTCATATTACACTCATACCTGAGTTTTGAAAATTTTGAAGTTGTTGCTCGAGCTCTGAAGACCTCATCTCCAGCCATCAGAAGAAGATGGATACTCTACATGTATATCTTTTTGATTTCAAGATGTAGCTCCATTGTGTATTGTCCGTAGCTACACTTTGTATAGTTATATGAAATGGATCTACAGTGTATTTGATTGGTAGCCATGAGTTTATTTTATCCCGGGCATGGGTATGCTCACCTCAGTGAGACAATTTTTATTTTTGCAGATGGCGCCTCCCGATTTCTGGTCCCTGGGCTCACTTGTTCGGCACATCAGTAAATATTGGTAATGTATTTCAGCCATCAGATGCTCTTCTGACCTCACACATTAGGGGGCATCTGTTATAACCCTAATTTGCACCAGACATGCTTACCTGGCATCAGGCCATCTCAGATTCCTTCTTTGCCAAAGCACTGCTGAACAAATCTTCTTAAAAACACTTTTTATAAAGGCCCATGTGCCCTGATCTATTACTGCATGCATGTACACACTCGCTGACCCAAAACAACCCGTGTGTACCTACAAAAGCACGAAAAAAGGAAAGTTGCTGACAAAACACACATCTTTGGGTGAGTTAACTAAACCTTCTAGCCATGCATGGTCGAGGGTTTGTCCAAATACCTAGCTTCTTCTAGCCTATAAAAGAAGGGTTAGGGGTCCCATTTAGAAGAGAAGAATCATAGTAAAGAAACTATACCCAATTGTGCATTCCCTTTGTCCCAACCCTTTAGCCTTCCTTGTGTAAAGAGAAATATAGAGCAAAGAAGTTGGAGGATAGTTGAAGAGGAGCTCAGGACCAGGTTCGTGGAGCAATGGTCAGCTTCATCATTGTAAGTTTATTTGTTGAAGTTAAAAATAAAGAAATACTTTTTCCATCCCACCATATGAGGTTTTCATGGTTTATTGCATACTTGTTTATTGAATCTCTAACCCATTAATCTATATATCGAATGCATGTGGAGTTTGTTGTTTGTTTTGTGTGAATGGAGGTCAGCCTTGGGAGGAGAGCTACAATCAACAAGTGATCAAGCGTGAGGAAGGATCTACATAAAACGCCTGAAATAAGGTATGCTCACTTGATCTTCTTAACTATGTATTTGCTTGAGAATAATGGGGATTAGGTCTGGGATGACGGTAGAAAGTAGAAATCTTTAGGTCTTTTCTGCATGCATAATTTAACCCTAAGTGCTAGTCCATAGAGGGATTTACCACTCACAATAAGGAGGAGAGAATGAAACATCAAGACAATAGAAACATAAGCAACAAGGAAGAGGAGCAGGTGGACAACTCCAAATTCAAATTTGGGATCCTGGAGGATCTCAACAGAAACAACAGGGGAGCCATGAGTAGGAGCTCATGATTTTTGTTAGCATGGGAGTATGATGCAGGAGAATCGATCCACCTTGTCAAAACCAACAAAGAAACACATCATCGTACTAGGAAGGAGCGGATCCCAAAGAAGGATGCACCAGTGCTCTAAAAGATCAGCCTAAATTAAAAATTTTAAATGTAATTAAATGCTTGAGGGCTTGGGGAAATCTGAGCCATGTATTTGAATAGACTGAAGTTATTGTAAGATGTAATGTCTCCTTTAATGGCTAATAGTAGGAGGGATCTAGATCTGATTTGTATTAGATTCCCATTGAATGTAATTCAATGCAATTCAATGTGATTAGGTGGATGGAGGGAAGGCTCGAGGAGCCCCTCTTTTGTAAAAGATCCTTGTTTTTAAAAATTCATTATGATGAATATTTGTAGATGAGAGAGAGAGAGAGAGAGAGAGAGAGAGAGAGAGAGAGACTCTGTTGTAGTCCATCCTTTGTAAAAACATCTTTGTACAGAAGCATTCAGATATAATACAAAAGCATTTTTTCTTGCATATGATGTGTTTGTGTCTTTATGTGTGGTGAATGGTTTTTCTCTGAATGTTTTTCTGTAGTTATTTATGTATGTTGTAGATGTATGCAAGTAGGTTACATTTTCAGGTTTAGATATATTTCCCTATCTGTACATTTTTTAGTAGTTCTGGTCTCTTAGGCTTGTGTAATGAGTGCACACCAGAGTATTGAAACTCTACGAATATAGTGCAATGAATGCACTTGAACTCTCTTGAGGGTTCAGAAAGAGAATTCCAGGTGGGCACACTAGAATCATTATAAATCTCAGAAGGAATAATGCAAGGAGTGCACATCATAGTTACTAAACACTCTGATAGCTAGTTGGGGAGAAGGAAGAACCAGAGTCACTGAACACTTTGGAGAAAAGTTCTGGAAGGAGCGCAAGGAGTGCACCAGTGAGCCTGAAGAGTTCAGGACTCAGGATAAGACCTGTGTAAGGAGTGCATTGGGCCAACACTTATATAAGTGTTGAGAAGGTCTCAGGGGAGACCAACACAAGAATGTGTGGTTGGAGTCTTTGGTATCCAAGACTCAAAGAGAATCCAATGCCATAAATGCACCGAGGAACATTTAAAAAGTCCATAAGCTCAGGAGGAAGAGCACAAAGTGATAGGAGGGCATAATAATTCCTTTGAAGGAAAAAAGGGCCAAGATTCTTAGAGGTCTGAGCAAACCAAATCTCAGGAGGGATAGTGCCATTAAGCACGAGGACTCTTTAAGGAGTGCAGAGGTCGAGAACCCTTTAGGGTTCAGGTTGTGCAGGAAGTGCAAGGAGGACTTATTTCAAAGTCCAGAGCTCAAGAGGAGTGACATTTTCCCTAGAACACCAGTAGAATCCAATAGACAACTCTGTAAGAGAGAAACACTCAAAGGACTAATCCCCTTTGAATTTTTAAATCATTTCAATCTCAAGAGGTGCAGCGAGAGAAAAGGCCAAGCCTTTGAAGTTTATTGAAATGAAAGCGCAGTTAACAGAGGAGAAGATACAAAATCCATCAGATGGGTTGTCAGAGTCAATATGGACCATCAGATTAGAGTCTAGTTGAAGAAGGAGCGTGCAAGGGAGGACGAAAAATATCGTTCATCAGATATGAGCACAGGTGATAGCAACCATCCGATCCAAGTAATTTTCTCAGGATTTAACCCCCTGTACCCTTTTAAACTTTGAAAGTTCGGAGAATTTGCTTGTTTAAAATAGGAGAACAGTTGAGATTTGTTCGGGAGGATCCAAGATATTTTATCACCCTTGGATATGGAGAAGAAACACGAGGCTTAACCCTATAAATCCTTGAGATTTCACACGTCCAGAGAGGTTGTGAATCAACTTTAAATGAGTTATCAAGGAGCGAGAATCGACGACTAAGATCCATTCAGGATATCTCAGGAGAGAGGAAATTTTTTAGATATGGAGGAGTTGTGAGAGGCTTAATCAGTGAAGTTCAAATATTAAGAATATTTGGCATGCGGAGGAGTTGGTATCCACGAAGTCCCGAAGGCTAGAGTGAATCCTGGTTGTTGATCTTTGAAGACACATGGCAGGTGATCTATCATTCAGAGATACGACACTCCAGAAGGATTATAATGAGTTGAGTCAAGAAATCACAAAGAGACTAGAGTCAGAATAAGTCTCTATCATTGGTCCAGAGAGCCACGTGGCAGCAGATCCAGAAGTCCAGAAGGTAATCACTCAAAGAGTATTCATTATTGGAGTGTGCAAGATCACTAAAGCTCTGAACAATAGGAAATATATCAGTCATCCATCTCGAGGGACATGTGGCAGGAGATCTCATTCTCTAGAGAAGGGTCACTCCGGAGGAATTGGAGAAAGTATATGTGAAGTGGCTAGAGTCCCGAAGCGCCGGGGTCTCAGAGGCCATCACAGCCGTCCGTTGCTAAGGACGCATGCCAAAGGATATGACACTCTGGGAGATTTGGGGCATAGTGTTTTGAAATTCACCGAAGCCAGAGGACTGAAGCATTGTGGACCGTAGATCAAAGGAAGGACATGTGGCAGTAGATCCAAAGGTCCAAAACTCCAAGGAAAACAAAGTATAGTGCAGTTTGGACTCCCGAATGCCTGAAGGATGGAGTAAATCCTAACCATACATTGGAGAGGATGTGTGGTGAAAGATATAGAGTCTGAGAACTTGGCGCTTCGACAAATTTGTGTTGTTTTGTAGGTAGATAAAAATCGCCAATGTCCCAGAAGGAATTATGGTCATTGATCCAGAAGGGGATACATGGAGGCAAGGTAAGTCATTCGATGTTTCAGCGTCGAAAGATACAAAGAGTCGTGTGGTTTGATGACTAAAGGAAAATCATTGAAGGCCAGAGACATAATCTAAACTGTCGATCTGGTGGAAGAATAATAATTGTTCGATCTATCCCTTGTTTCATTGATCAACAGTTCATAGACGTTGGATGTATGTTGAGCGCGGTTAAAAATCACTTAAGCCCGAAAAAAAAATCTTAGTCATTAATCTGTGGAGAAAGGAGGGTCGTTCGATCTACCTCTTTGATTGTCGACACTTTATGGAGGTTGTGTCTTTGGATGCGTTCTGAAATCACCAAAGGGTGAAGCTTGAATTAGTGCCTTTTGGCTTGGTGCTCGGTCACAACCCTCAATCATATGCCATTGCCGCCAGAGGAAAAGAGGCTAAGACCGGTATAGATTTTTTAAAAATAAAAGGTCTTGGATAAAATCATCAAAGGAATGAAATAGCACGCTATTGACTAACGCTTGGTCACAACCTTGGTTCATATGAGGAGTTGGCTTGAGGAAGAGGGCTAGGGTCCCAAAAAATGTTTCAAAGGAGAAAATCATTAGTAAGAGCCTGCAGGTTCCGAATTTTGACCTGTATAGGGAATTGGAGGACCTATGAACATTAAGAAGGGGGTTCAGTAGAGCCCAAAGAGCTGATTCATCTCCTAATTTGAATGATCCTTGGCTGGGAGGTCGAGTGGACCCCGGGTGAGGGAGGGGGTCTGCATTAGGTGGTTTGTATGTGCTTGCTTAGATGGCTCTTTTGTTGATTTGATTTACTCATCATTGTGCTTTGACTTGAGATCCTTAGAGGGTGTATCCATTTGTCTTTGCAGAACCCATCTGGTGGACAGTTTTGGAGGAACAAGCCTAGCTTGGTATTCCATGGGGCTTGAATCCCATAGGTTGGATGCCAAAGGCCCACATGCAGAATCATGATTACTTTCCTTTGGAGGCTTGTTGGCAGCCCAACTACCATCTCGTTTTGTGTCTCAATGAATTTTGAAATACAAAATCATTTCTTATGCTCACTGCCTAGTATGTCTATACACATAAGATTGATTGTGTTTATTGTGTACAAAGGTATGATTATTAGTGTTAAATCAGTCTTGTTTGGATTTATATTGTTTGTGTGATTATGTAGGTATCATTTATTTATCGTGTTCTCTCTGTTCAATTTCATGACTATAAAGCATGAAATTGAAATCCCTTATTCTTACAAATCATTGATTGAACTCTTGTGGTATTCTCCCTTTGCATGAGTTAAAGGTGATTATTTGTTTTCTTTAATTGAATGTCTAAATCAAAAGGTTCTTGAACTATGTTTTATTGGAAGACATATAAATTATGTTAAAAATCTAAACATAACTCATGACCTAAAGGAAAACTTTACCCGATATGAAATATCTATGATCGTTTTAATTAAATCAAGCATAAAACTATAACCTAGTTAAAACTCTTGGAAAATCTTCATTCTATTGTTGGCCCTCAACCAAGTTTTGAGGAAACATTGGTCACGTTTGACCACTTTTTGGGACTTCAACGCAGTGATTGAGGAAGGAGCGCCCAGGCGGAGCTAAGATCACGGATCTCACTTGTTTTGTGGGCTTTGTGGACCCAACATGGGGTTCTTAGGGTTTTGTAATGGGTTATGGGATGTTGGCCCATAGGTTTACCCATGATTAGGCCTTTTTGTAAATGTAAAAGTATAAATATGGTAAGGATGCATAGTAGTAGAAGAAGTAAGTCGATAGCTTGCAAGGCTAAGTGCAAGTAAGTTTTGGGTTGCTTAGTGCAACAGACTATGTATGTAAGGCTCTGTGATTGATAGAGGAGTTGGATCTGTGCCTTGACCTCGTTTTGGGAAGGCGGATCTAGTGCTTAGTGCGAAGATCACCTGTCCAGTGTGAATCTTGGCTTTGTGGCTTAGTGCATAGGAGCAGATGAATGTAAGAGATGGAGGCCTAATAAAGAAGAATAAGCAGTTGGTGGACGTAGACCCACACTGGGGTGAACCACGTATATCATGTGTTGATGATCTGTGCCCCAAATTGGTTACAGACACCTGAGTCTTGTAACCCCCCCTGCCTCTACCTCGGGTGAGACTTCTCCTGCTTTGCATGTGTTTCCAAAAGGGCCGGTAGTTAGGGTTTTGTTGGTGTGTTGTTGAAGCGTTGAACCCTAGGTCTGACCCTATGCCAACAAATGGTTTTGTTGTCGGGACTTGAAACTTTGATTGTTGGGAACTGAAGTAAATAAAAGAGAACCTATGTGCATATATATACTATTGTAGTGCACAATACTCTACTTGACTTGCGAAGCTTTGCACTAAGAAAGAAACCAGATCTAAAGAAAATAGGTAAGATCTTGAAAGAGATAAAGCTTTGTGCTTTGATAGAGTAAGATAAGTGGAGATTTTTTGTTTTAGAAGCATGAATCTAGGTATGTTTGATAGATTATGTCCTAGTCTGAAAGCTAGGGTACAATTAGAATAAAGAGTTGATATGAATACATTTGATAGAAATAGAGAAAGATATGTTATTCCTATGCATAGAAAGAATTTTTGGACTAATAATCGGATGCAAGAACCTATAAAGAATTTTTGTAGATTGCAGGTCCAGCACTATTGTTATCACTGAAATTTCGTCCGCACAGGGCGACAAGAACTCAAACATCATCAACACAGAAAAACAATCATCCATGGCACAAGGATTAACTCCACAGCACATCAAAAGGGCCAAAACTATACAAAGTTGGCTAAAAAGAT